>OU898280.1:136323676-136352966 GCA_918026665.1 Diabrotica balteata
TAATTTTCCAATATAATATTTCCTTTTTTATGATTAAAATTCGCTCGACTGTCACTGTCAAGTTCACACAACTGTCAGTAAAAACTCTCGCGGAAGAAGTATAGTTTTTTAATAAGAAAATTTGTCTCTTTTAATAGGAAAATTTGTCTCCGCAATTGCGAAATTAACAACTTTGTGAGCAACGTATATTGTAGAATATTGTACCTAACTACTTCTGTTAGCTATAGTACGTAAAGAAATAAAAGTTAGTTGCAAGTTACTCGTATTCTTTATGTAGCATAGAGCATTAAAATAATGCAGTCCATTAAAAAAACCTCAGAGAATAACGCCGGGATAAGTCGGTAGAAGAGTGAAAGGACGTGGAATCACACATAATTCCATCTCAAACGCTGGAAATTTCTCCAAATAGAATCAGCAATACTGTCTAATTGGGAATCGTTAGACGTGCTGCAACATTTTAATCTAAATGAATGACAATCAAATTTGTGTTTTGTTTAAAGACTCTAATTTATACGTGAATTCGTTTTAAAGGATTGTTAAAGCAGACAGTTATGATATTACAACATAAAAGCATGATAATTCACATCTCCAATATTGCATAAAAGCTTTGTTTATTAATGGTTTGTTTTATTAGCCAGACTATTTCAAATATAACAGAGTGTCAATTTTAAAAGTGTATTTTGAAAATTAAAAAAACTCTTTCAGTAAATAAAGCTCTTTGGACTGTTGAAAATATGACTCAATGCCTGAATCTTATTATTTACACTAAAAATTTTTATTAATCATTATAGATTTTAATATACAAGATATCCCACTTGGGTGGAAATTTTCGTTTATTAAAAAAAAAATTAATAAATGAAAATAATTTCTATCCTTGTGTGATCGGTACACACCGGAGGACCGCAGACGTTCGGATACAATTAGCGTCTCTTAGCAAAGACAATGACGTCGACTTTGCTAAGTATCAAGACAATTACTCTACACACACACACACACACACTACACCTCAAATTGTAAGATTGGCGAATGGATTTAGTGTCCGCAGTCATTTAAACACAAACAAACAACAACAACAATATACAAGATGTTTCACATGAAACAAACAATAGACGTGAGAAAATGATTAGTTTGAAACTTAACTTTGAAACTGAAATATTTATAGTTTTTGAAAGTGCAAAGTTTATGAAGTTTTTGAAATCCAGAAAAGAAGAAAATTTTGATGAAGACTGTATTTTTAGATGTAAGCAAGCTTCGTTCTAGCTCTTCTAGTTTGTATCGGTATAAAAGAACATTAGCTTATAATTAAAATATATATTAAGGGATTAGTTAAAAAGTTAATTTAAGTAGGATTAGAAGGATTTTGTTTCAAAAGAATTCGAAAAACAAAATAACGTTAAGAATGGTTTAAAAAGTCAAAAGAACTAGCTATCTGTTTGTTTCCAAGAGCTGGCAAGGGAGAAAGAAATGGAATTTTGGGTTGTTTTAAAATGCTAGACTGTGATTTATTGAGAGAAGGAAAGCTGGAAAGACAATTTGTGGTCAGAAGCTCAATTCAAAATAAAGAAAAGGTCGTTTATTTTTGTACCGTCAAACGAATAACATCAAAGTCGCGAGAGTTTATATATCACAAAGTTTGACAGGTGTTTTTAAAGTGTTGTATTTGTGTTCATCATCATCATCAGTAGCTCGACAACCCTTTCTAAGTCCTGCTTGTTCTAGAATTTTTCGCCATTCTGTTCTGTTCCTTGTTTTGTTTTTCCAGTTGGTAATCTTAAGTGTTTTCAGATCTTGTTCCACTTGTTCCATGTATCTAAGTTTGAGTCTTCCTTTTTCTCCCTACTGATGTTTTGCCTCATTATATGTTTTGGTGTTTTAGTCTCCAACATCCGTTCAACAGGGCCCGTCCATCGCAGACGTCCGATCTTTATGGATGTTACGACCTCGGGTTCATTTTATGCTGTGTATAGTTCAAAATTATATCTTCTGCGACATATGTCATTTTCTTTCATTCCTCTATATATGTGTAAGAATTTTTCGTTCAAACGTACCTAATAGGTTCTCATCGTTTTTCGAGAGTATCCATGTCTCTAATCCATATACAAGAACCGGTTTTATCAGGGTTTTGTATATTTTGCATTTGGATTCTCTTGTTATGTTTTTAGATATTCTTCTTATCTGACATTGTTATCTGCGGTAATTAGTGAACCTAGATATGTAAAACTTTTCACGCTTTCGATGTTATAGTCTCGTATTGTCAGATTCTGTAGGTTTCTTTGGCCTGTCGATTTGCTGACCATCATGTATTTGGTTTTTATTTCGTTAATGTTTAGGCCACTGTTTTATGCCGCTCTTTCTATCGCATTAAATGCGATACAAAAATGCGATAAAAAAAACGATTTCTATCATCTCTCTTTCGCTTCTAGCTATGATATCAACTTCATCTACAAAGGCCAATATTTGTACACTTTTTGTTAATAGAATATCAGAGAACAAGAAAGGGCATCTCCCTGTCGTAGACCCGTTCTCACATGGATTGTATCTGTTAGTGCGTTTTGAATTCGAATTTTGCTCTGTACTTTAAGTGTTTCTTTTACTATATTGTTGTATATTTATACAATTTGAATTTATTTGTCTTTATTCTAATTTATTGTCTATAATCTAATTTATTAAAACTCACGATAGCTAATTACTAATTTATTAAATAACTTTACAAATGTATTTATTTCACGTTTCGTTACAAGTAAACCGCGTTTACCGATCTTCTTATGACTGACCCCTTCAATAAAATTTCGTCCTTATATAAAGAACCGTAAGACCGCCTAGACCTGACCTGACCATTGTCGAAAATACTGGAATGATCTCGTATTTTGGTGAAGGCACTCGACTCGTTTTTCAACCTCGAGACGTGGATGACTCACTAAAATTAGTGTCTAGAGATTTCTGTAAACAACTGGTAGCGAAGCTCAGGTATATTTTGACCTACAAATTACGAGAATCAATAAAAAAGAATTAGTCATAAAATATTTACAGTTCTATATGCCATAACATTTAAAATCGTAACATTGCCCCCCTCTTAAAAGATGGTTCCTCCTGGAACCTTGTCGGGACTGGAACTGAACGACATGCTGATATCGGCAACTGGACCCTCTTTTACAACTTCCAGTTGTATAGAAATGACAAGGGACGGTTTTCTCTCCGCACCAGTAACTATGCGGATTGCAACAGACTAACACCTGGACTTCGGTGTCTTTAAAGATTTCCTCCACCATGTTTCGTATAACCCTCCAATCTAATTGGCGGCACTCCAACTTTGGCATGGCTAACTTTTGCACGTCGGACTCTAGTACGTGCTCTCTCAACTGAAGTAAGGCTTCCCATACATCTCGGTAGGTAGGTTGATCACGGGCAGTGTCTTTTGTTACCAGGTAGAAAAGGTAACGTGATGCATCTTGAAGTTTTAAGGCTTTTCCAGGAGCTGGCACTTGGCATTGAAGTTCTGCGACTCGACCGAACTTCCTTCGAAAGACGGATGCCAACCCTGGTGCGTCTTTGATACTGGCCGGGATGGTAAGGGCCAGTGAGTAGTCATCGGGAAGCGCGAGTAGATCTTGCTTTTCTTCAGTGGTAACACCATGTCTTGCTTTACCGGTACCTCCATAGGCACCCATGAATTCCTTAAACGTGAGGTCAGATACATCTTGGACTTGGTTTACTTCCACTTCTTCATCTACGTCGTGGTCACCTTCGAAAGACGCCAGCCGGTTATGGTGTACTATCATCGGCTTTCCCCTCGGAATCTTGCTTATTCGGTAAATAACATCATTGATCTTCTCCATAATGAGGTATGGACTTTCCCAAAACTGCTGCAATTTGGGAGAACAACCTTTTCGCTTTTTGGGGTTATAAAGCCAGACTTTATCGTTCTTCTTAAAACACCCCTTTTCGGCTTGCGTATCGTACCGTTTCTTCATTCGGTCACTAGCGATCTGGAGATGAGAACGGACCAACTCGTGAACATCGTCCATTCTTCTTCGTAATTCGATCACATAATCTTCACCTGCTACATCTTCTCCAGGTCGACACCCAAACTCTAGATCACAAGGTAGTCGCATCTCGCGTCCGAATAGGACTTTGGCTGGTGTCTGGCCTGTTGATTCATTAACAGCAGATCTGTAGGCCATTGTGAAAAACGGGAGATATTGGTCCCAGTCTCGCTGATGATCGGACACCATCTTTGTCAAATACTTGCCAACTGTTCTATTCATTCGTTCTACCATACCATCCGATTGCGGATGATAAGCCGTACTCCTTGTTTTCTTCATACCTAGTCTATCACATATTCCTTGGAATAAATCGCTTTCGAAGTTCCTGCCTTGGTCACTATGGATCTCCAAAGGCACTCCAAATCGGCTGATATATTCTTGGATCAACTTATCTGCAACGGTGGCCGCTTTCTGGTCTGGAAGTGCGTAAATCTCGACCCACTTAGTGAAGTAATCCATTACTACCAACATGTACTTGCCTCCATTATCACTTTCTGGAAACGGCCCAGCAATGTCCAAAGCTATTCTTTCAAACGGGCTTCCAACATTATATTGTCTCATAGGAGCTCTCCTTTTTCGATAAGGCCCGTTACTCGTAGCACAAATAGTACATTTCTTACACCAGTCTTTTACATCGTCGGAACTGTTCATCCAATAAAACCGTTCCCGAATTCGCTGAAGGGTCTTCTTCACACCAAAATGCCCTCCTGATGGACTGTCGTGTAACTGACGAAGTACTTCGGCTATTCTGCTCTTTGGAATCACCAACTGTCTTCTCTTCTCTGAACCGTCATCATTTTCCAGGACTCGTTTGAGCAAGCCATCTTCCATGATAAATGAGTCCCACTGGGCCCAATACGTCTTAACTACTGAGCCTAGGTTCGATATTTCTTGCCAAGGTGGTCGACGGTTTTCCTCTTTCCATTTTCGGATTTTCTGTATAACTGGATCTCTCTCTTGTTCTTCCCTGATCTTGGTAGGCGTCCAGTCGTCGTGGACCACCGTCGTTCTTAGCACTGCTGCTTCCTTGGATTCCGTTTTGTTGCAGTGAGAACACTCTGCTGGGCATGGCCTTCTGGAAAGAGAATCAGCGTTTCGGTGGCTAACTCCGGCCCGGTGCTCAATCTTAAAATCATATTCTTGGAGTCGTTCGATCCACCTGGCTATCTGACCCTCTGGATTCTTGAACTGCATCAACCACTTAAGGGCGGCATGGTCGGTTCGGATTAAAAACTTTCTTCCATAGAGGTATTGATAGAAGTGCTCTACTGATTTCACTACTGCCAGAAGTTCTCTTCTCGTGACGCAATAATTTCGCTCAGGTTTTGAAAGAACTTTACTAAAATATCCAAGGACTCTTTCCTGTCCTCCTTGAATCTGAGACAGCACTCCTTCAATTCCCACATTACTTGCATCTGTATCTAAGATAAACTCTCCTTCTGGCAGTGGATACCCTAAAATTGGTGCTGTGATTAAATGCTTTTTTAAGGTTTCAAAGGCATTCTGGCAGTCTACATCCCAGCGGTATTCTCTTGCTTCCTCTGTAAGTCGCGTTAATGGTTTAGCGATATCTGCAAACTTCTTAATAAACCTCCGGTAGTAAGTACACAGTCCCAGAAAACTTCTCACTTGATGTTTGTCAGTTGGTTTTGGCCATTCCTTAATAGAATCGATTTTTCCCTTATCCACGGCCACTCCTTCTTTACTGACTATATGACCCAGATAATTGACTTTACCTTGAAATAGCTGGCACTTCTTGGGGTTTAACATCAATTGGGCAGCTTTAAGTCGATTAAAAACGTTTTCTAAATTCTTCAGATGGTCTTCAAATGTCTCCCCCAGACGATTATGTCGTCTAGATAAACTAGGCATGTTTTCCAAGATAACCCTCTCAACACATTTTCCATAAGCCTCTCAAATGTCGCAGGAGCGTTACAAAGTCCAAATGGCATAACGTTGAATTGCCATAATCCAGATCCTGTGGTGAAGGCTGTCTTTTCTTTATCTACCGGGTCCATTTCTACCTGCCAGTATCCAGACTTCAAGTCCAAAGTAGAAAACAATTTACTTCCAGCCAATGTGTCCAATGTGTCATCGATCCGAGGCAGAGGATAACTATCTTTCTTGGTAACGTTGTTCAGCAAACGGTAATCCACACAGAACCTCGTTGTTCCGTCTTTCTTCTTAACCAGGACCACCGGAGAGACCCATGGGCTCGTAGAAGGTTCTATCACCCCGTCTTTCTTCATTTCCTGAACAATCGTTTCAGCTTCCTCTCTTTTCGCCTGTGGTAATCGTCGAGCTGTTTGACGAATTGGCTTAGCATTACCAGTATCAATTTTATGCTTAACAACGGTAGTTCTTCCCGTCTTTCCTCCTTTCGGTACGAAAATATCACGATACTGCCGAAGAAATTCCCTTAATTTTCTTTTCTCAATCTGATTCAGAGACTGTCCAGCAACCGCAACCATTTAATCAAATTTATCATTGGAATTATCAGACGTTGTCGTCTGACGGATTATGGATGTGACAGGTACACAAGTTCCTACTTTTGTCTCTTTCTTGATGGTCACTGGGTAGTCATTGACATTAATAAGTCTGACAGGAATTTCTTTAGCCGAAGTCACTAATTCTTTTCCAATTATGATTCCACGGCCAACTTCGTCGTCATGATTCCAAGGCTCCATCATAACAGGTGTTCCTTCGTCCACAATTCCCTGTAGCCGCGCTACTATTATCGTTTCACTTCTCGCAGGCACGACTGTATCTTCTTTAACGGCTGCTTGCATAGTGTTGTCATCGTGTGGATGGAGAAATACCTCCTCGTTACCAACTTTGATTACCTTATTCTTAAAATCCAATTGGAATCCATGCGTATTCATTACGTCCATTCCTAATATAACATCCTCTTCGATGTCAGCAACTATAACAGTATGGACGAACTTTTCTGCTCCAATTCCTAATTGTACCTGGATTTCTCCATGAATGTTGGCATTTTCACCTGTGGCGGTCCGAAGTCGCAACCTCGTTGGTAACAGTTTCTTTCGGCTGTTTATAACTGTCGGGCGTATAATGGTTCTGGTCGCTCCAGTATCCACCAACAACGTATGCTTTTTACCATTTATTTCTCCATTTACATATACACTATCTTCACGACATTTCAAAGAAGCTATTAGTATCAGAGGGTCTTTGGTAAAGTTCTGGGTCGAAGCTGCTCCCCTAAGGCCGACGCGTTCTGGTTTTCTCTTCGGTCTTATGGTCTTCGTTTTCTTGTGTGTCATGCTTTTTATCATATTAAAGAGCTGGTCAAGTTTATCTTCGTCTCCTTCCTCTTTTACAGTTCTAACTTTACTGTACCCGCCAGAGGCTAGCGTAGCTGACTCGTATTCGAGGGCGGCAGATAAGACATCCATCAGCGTCTTGTGAAGAGCTAATCGTAGTGTTCTTTGCATCTCATGATCACGAAGACCATCAATAAACGTTTGAACGGCCAACTTTTCCATCATGTCTTCGGGAGCTGTTGGATAAGCATATCGCACTAATCTGGCGATATCTACTTCATATTCTTGAAGAGCCTCATCTTTCTTTTGTCTTCGATTTTTGAGCTGCGACTGATATACATGCTCCAAGTGTTCGTGGCCATATCGCATATTTAACCTCTTCTTCAGTTGTTCGAAATCATCCGTCTCCTCTACGGCTATGGTCTGGAGCACATCTAAGGCATCTCCTCGAAGAGCGATAGTCAGGTTTACAGCCTTTTCTTTTTCAGACCATCCATTCGCTCTTGCAGCTGATTCGAACTGTTTCATGTAGTTGTTCCATGATGATTTTCCGTCGAAAGTTGGGACTTTGACATGAACGGAACTTCCACTTCCTTCAAATTTCGGCCGTGTTTCCAACTTACATTTCGTCTCCTCTTCTTTTGTCTCTGCTACAATTGGATTGTTTTCTCTCTCTGCTGTCCCTGTTTCCTCCATCTTCCTTTCTATCTCTTTTATCTTCTCTTCGAAGGCCAACATATCGGCAGCAACTTGGTTCTTTAATGAAGACATTTTATCGTCGAGGGCAGACATCTCAGAGGTGACTTTAGAGATGTTAGCAGAAACCTTGCTTTCCAGAGAAGAAATCTCGTTAGAAACTTTGCTTTCTAAAGAAGCGATATCACAGGAAACCTTGTTCTCTAATTTCGAAATCGACGAGATGACAACAGCAACCTGCTTGTCTTCAAATATATGAGTTTCCGGATCCAAACCTTCTTCTTTTAAAGCGTTCTTTAGTCGTTGGACTAACTCAGCCTTTTTTCCGGTAGAAGCTAATTCTCTGTCTTCAAGATGTCTTCTTAAATCCTTAACTGTGAGCTCATTAATTGTAGCCATATTTCACTTCTTTTTATTTCAAATTCAAATTAGATTTATTTAAAATCCCGCTTTTTTATTTGAATATCCCACTTCTGACTCCACTGTTGTATATTTATACAATTCGAATTTATTTGTCTTTATTCTAATTTATTGTCTATAATCTAATTTATTAAAACTCACGATAGCTAATTACTAATTTATTAAATAACTTTACAAATGTATTTATTTCACGTTTCGTTACAAGTAAACCGCGTTTACCGATCTTCTTATGACTGACCCCTTCAATAAAATTTCGTCCTTATATAAAGAACCGTAAGACCGCCTAGACCTGACCTGACCATTGTCGAAAATACTGGAATGATCTCGTATTTTGGTGAAGGCGCTCGACTCGTTTTTCAACCTCGAGACGTGGATGACTCACTAAAATTAGTGTCTAGAGATTTCTGTAAACAACTGGTAGCGAAGCTCAGGTATATTTTGACCTACAAATTACGAGAATCAATAAAAAAGAATTAGTCATAAAATATTTACAGTTCTATATGCCATAACATTTAAAATCGTAACAATATCAATGAGTTGAGTTGGAATATTAAACTCTTTCAGTGCATGGATCAGAAATTCTCGATGGATGCTACCACAGGCACTCTCAAAATCAATGAAAATATGATGTGTGTCTATATTAAATTCACTAGTGTTTTCCAAGATTTGCTTTACTATTGTGGACTTCTGTCTGCAGAAACCACATTGATATCCCCCAACTATTGGTTCCGCATATGGTCTCTATCTGTTATACACAATATTTGACAGTATTTTATATACCACAGTTAGTAGCGTTATTGCCCGGTAGTTGATCTCCCTTTACTCCGGTATTCCAGTCTTGTGGTAGTTGTTTATTATTCCATGTGTTCACTATTAGTTCGTGTATCGCATTCAATAGGGAGTCTCCGCCTACCTTTATTAATTCTACGCTAATGTTGTCTAATCCAGATGACTTGTTTTTTTCAGTCTGCTAACTGCTTCTTGCATTTCAGATACTAAAGGGGGGTTGTTTCTCTGGTATCCATTTGATCCAGTATAATGCTATCATATAGTGAATCTTCGTTTTTTTTTTTCAAACTTTTCTTTGAAGAATTTTGTCCATCTTTGTAGTATTTCACCCTGTTGAGTAACTATACCCCCTTCTTTGTCTCTGCACATCATTGTTCTTGGTTTAAATTATTTTCTACTTTTTTAAGTTTTTGGTGGAATTTTCTGGTTTCTAATAGTTTATTTAGTTTTTCATTTCTAGGAGTTCTTTTTCTATGCGTTCTCTTTTCTTTTTACGACGTATTTTCTTCTCTTTCCTCTTTATCATTCTATATTCCTCCTCTGCATATCGTGTTCTATGTCGTTGTTGTAGTCGTTGATATGCATTATTTTTCCTCTTTGTCATGTTACGAACTTTCTTCATCGAACTCTACATCGAATCGCTGTCCTTCAGTTGATTTTAGTTTTTTTTTTGTGATGTTTTTACACGCTTTCCATTCATTGTCTATATCTTCGTATTTTGTCTGTTTTCTAGCCTTCCTTTTATATATATTCTATGTATTTTGCCTTTTTGCCGTTGTCTGTTAAGTTTTTTATTTCATATTTTGCAATTTTGGATCCCTTTTCGTTTTTAATGTTTGAGATTCTGGCTCTTATTCTACTTTCCACTAGGTAGTGATTCGAGTCTGCATTTGTCCCTCGTCTGCTGCATACGTTTATTATGTCTGAGTGTTGTCTAGAGTCACTAATAACATTGTGTTTGTGTTAAGAAAGAAAATAATCATATTTGTCGAAAGTGTTAAATTTAAATGAAAAGCGGAAGCAGTTTTGGTTTATTAAATATTGACTGAGACGAGGGTAGCAGGTTTGATTGCAACATTATCTGTAAGTACAACCAATTTATTGGGACTTGCCTATTTACTTTCATTAGGAGAAATCAATATACAGAGGATAGAGGAATTTGTTTTGGTACGAAAGATCTTTGTTAGGTTTTGGGAGCAGATCTAAGGCAGGAGGTTAGCACAGGATTTCTATACGAGAATCCAGAGCGTGATTTTGAACAATCTCACACAGAGAAATTTTGAAACAGAATTTTTAATACAATTTTATAAAGTTTAGTTAATTGTTTATAAGCTTAAAAAGTGAATTCGAATTCCACTATTTTTCTACACGTATGTCGAGGCGTACCTCTCGACAAGGAGACTTCTGAAATATTGTTGCCTATATGGCCGTTACAGTAACATAACAAGCCTGTGTCCGGTAATACCGACCTCTAGCAGATGTTTTGTAAATAAATTAGATGTATTGTCGAATAAAACTTCTTGGTTCTTATATATATTAAATATATAATATATATATATTATATATATAATATTATATATATAAATATATATATATATACAGACCTATATCTCTCATCTACCCACACTAATACATCGGCATGTATCTCATAGTATATCACACACGATGGAGGGGGGGGGCGTAGACGGGGAAGGATAGGAGGGTGTTAGAGAGTCTATACACACACTAGGTGTTGCGCTACCGGTGGGTTGCGAATATCCGCTGGCCCAAAGCACCATCGAAAATTAAATAATGAGTTTTCTCTGGTATTAATATATGGTGATGTTTGATATTATTTGTAACAATCGTAAATTAATATACTAGGCTCGGAGGAGAGAGGGGCGCGGTGAGAGGGGGATTTTTTATGTGGGTTGGTATTTCTATATTAATGTTTAGGTGGAATGAGAAAGGGGGGGGGCTGAGAGTGTGAGAGTGCGAGTGTTAGGGTGGGGGCGTTAGATTTGGGAGAGGAGTGGTTATCTATATATATATATCTCTGTTTTATAAGATCTATATCAGTGTGAGTGTATATCTATACTCTCTGGAGTATATGATAGGTGGTGAATGATGGTGGTTGGGGTGTGGTTTGTGAGTGGGGGGGTGGGGGTTGGGTTTTGTGAGGAGGAGAGGGTTGAAAGAAAATGAGTTGGGGTGTAGAGATGATATAGTGAGGGTAGGGTGAGTAGGAGGGGAAGTTGTGGGATTGTTTAAGGAAGGTTTAATGAAGGTTGGAGGATTAATGGTTTAGAGAAGAGGAAGTGTAGAAGGAAGAAGAGGTGGGGGGAAAGGGTGGTGATGATGTAGGGGACATATCGCTGTCCCCTCATTAGGTGTCCCAGATTGTAACTTTCTTATCTTTATTTTGTTTATTATTTCGCATTATTTGCCCATTTCTTGCAATACCTGCGTGTTAGTTTTCCTCTGTATCCATGCTATTCTAAGCATCTTCCTGTAACACCACATTTCAAAGGACTATAACTTATTTATGTGTTTTTGCTTCAATTCCCAGCTTTGAAGTCCCTATTACAGTGTCGAAAACACGTAGCATCTCAGTGCTCTTACTCTCAGTTCTAATCTAAGATCTTTGTTGCACAAAAATGTTTTCATTTTTACAAACGCATTTCTTGCTATTTCTATCCTAGCTTTTATTTCGGTTGTTTGATCATTATTGTCTGAAATCCAGGTTCCTAGGTTCCTAGGTTCCTAGTATTTATCAACCCTTTCTATCGTTCCATTTTCCAAATGTATGTTTGTTGGTATATTTGTTTTCTTTGTTATTATCATGTATTTGGTCTTTTTCATATTCATTTTTAGTCTCCATTGTTCACAGAAACTGTTTGTTTTGTTTAGCAGTAATTGGAGTTGTTCAACAGAGCTTGCCATAATCACGGCGTCATCTGCATATCTTATGTTGTTAATGAATCTTCCGTTAATTGTTATTCCTTCATTTCGAGATAGTACTGATTCTTCAAAAATGGCTTCACTATATACATTAAATACTAATGGGGACATAATACATCCCTGCCCAACTCCTCTCCTGATTTCAATTTCTGGGCTGGGTTCGTTATATATTACGATTTGTGCTCTTTGATTCCAGTAGAGGTTTGTTATTATTCGTAAGTCCCTATGGTTTATGTTTTTTGTTTTTAAGAATTTGAACTAATTTTTCATGTCTTACTTTGTCAAATGCTTTTTCAAAATCAACGTAACAAACATGCACATCAACATTCATATTCATGCATCTTTGATCTAACATATTAAAAGCAAATAACGCTTCTCTAGTTCCTAGTCGTTTTCCGAACCCAAACTGACTATATCTATTCCTTCTTCCAGTTTTTTATTTATAAGACCATCTATTATTTTCAGGAATAATTTGAGAATGTGACTTATTAGTGATATTGTTCTGTATTCACTGCAATATTTAGCGTTTGTATTTTTAGGGATAGCGCCAAAGGTGGGGAGTAACCATTGTTTCGGTATGTGTTCTGTTTTGTATACTGAGTTAAATAAGTCAACTATAATGTCTAAGGTTTAACCATTTATGCATTTTAAGATTTCTATAGGGATTTGGTATGGACCTACCACTTTACCATTAATGCCATTTTAATTTCCTCTTTAAAACCTAATCTTTAAAACCATAACCTCTTCTACTTCTATCTCCATTCTTCATCTGCTCTGTTCAATTGTCTTTGAACAGTTCATTGATGTATTCTGTCCATCTCTTTAATTTTTCGTTAGTATTCAACACAAGTTTCCCATTTACATCTTTCAGTATTCCCGGTTTTCTTGTTCTATTATTGTGAGTTAATTCTTTAATTGTTTTATGTGTGTTAAAACTATCACGTCTTTTCTGGTATTCTTCTATTTCTGCGCATTGTTCTTTTAACCATTGTTCTTTCGCTTTTTATTTTTGTATTTTATTTGTTTATCCAATTTTTGTACATCTGATTATCTTTGTTCTTATATTGACGTCTTTCTTCCATTAAATCTAAAATTTCTACCGTCATCCATTGCTTCTTTTTCTATCTGGTTGGTATTGGAATTTCTTTTTGACTTTTATCTATTTCTTTCTTTATTAATAACCATTTTCTATCCGTCCCAGCATTTTGCAGAATTTGTTCTTTACCATTAATTAATCCGTTGTTGATTTCATCTGCCAGACGTTGCCTTAAGAGTGGGTTCCTTAATTTAGTTGTATCGATTTTTGCATTTGTTGTTCTTCGTTTTATTATTTATTTTAAGCCTAATTTTGGTCACTACTGGGTTGTGATCTGATCCTACATCGGCAGTTGGATAGGTTTTTGTGGATATAATTGCGTCCCTGTATCTTTGTGTAACTAATACATAGTCTATTTGGTTTCTTACAATTCTCTCTTCTTGATCTGCTGGTGACTTCCAAGTGTATAGTCTTCTCTTTGGAATTTTGAACAATGTATTAGCTATAACAAAATTATTGTTTTGGCAAAATTTTATAAGCCTGTCACCTCTTTCTTTTATATTGCCCAGACCATATCCTCCTGTACATTCTTCTACTTTTTCTGCCCCAACCTTTGCGGTAAAGTCTCCCATTATAATTGCGTTTTATGCGTTTTATTGGATTTCAAATTGTTGTCTAGATCTTTGTAGAAAGTTGTGTTGTCAAATGTTGTATGTCGACTTTGTCGAAAGTTTTATGTTAACATGTCCTCATGTTGACATACGAACCTTAACAAAATTCTTGGCTACCAAACTGAGAATCACATAGAGAATAATGGAGCGATCCATGTTAGGAATGACACTGCGAGACAAAATAAAAACGAAGAGCTCAGGAGAAGAATCAGGTGACTGATGTCATCGAAATTAAAATTAGAAAATTGTCCAGACTAAAATTAAGATGGGTAGGACACATAGTTATAATGACGGATGGGCGATAGACAAAGGGGTTATTAAAATGGAGAAAAAAAGGGTCGATCGACCACCTAAACGATTGGCTAACAAACTAGAAAAAACAAAATATTCAAAGAAAATCAGAGGATGGGGTGAGAATGACAAACCTAAAGAAAAGAGAAAAAAGTTGGCAAGAAATAAGGCGTTATAAACAGAATTTATTAAAAACTAATTGAACCTCTACACTTTATCGGCATATTAATTTTTATTTTATTAGGTATTAAAGCAGTTGTTTCATAAGAAACTATTATTCATTTCTAATATTCTTTTCTTATTAAAAAACAGTAATTTTATAACGTTTTACCAAATTGTGGAATTTAAATTCTGTTTAGGTTGCAGGAACGCAAGCGGGTAAAAATCCACTGGATTGTTTATTAAGAATTTATAAACAACGGAAATTACTTGGCGTATTTCAAGGATATGGTATAACATTGATAAGAGACGTTCCAGCATTTACAACTTATTTTGTATCTTATGAGTATTTAGCGAGAACCGAGGAAGGACAGGTCCCTTCATCAGCAACAATATTGTTCGCTGGTGGAACAGCAGGTGAATATTATAAATAAATATATTAAGTTAATTAGTTTTAGCAACAAATAGATACTTAATATAGCTATTCGATAAACTATATTAATGATGATCAGAATCCCTGATTATAAATAATATCATAAATATTGCTGTTGAACTTTGTTGTCGTACTTGATACGTAAGATATATCTATCCCCAGATATCTAAACCTTGCTTCCTGCTTTATCATTTTCCCATCAAATTCGATTTTATATCATAGTGGGTATTTAAATGTACTCATACATTTGGTTTTTTCTGCTGATATTATCATATTGTATTTCTTGGTCGTTATATTGAAGATGTGTGTTAATCTTTGGAGCCTGTTCTGTCTCAGCGGCGTCGTCTATACAACATAATATTTCGATTTCTTTGTTTCCCATTCTGTAGCCATGACCTTTGTGTACTGCTTGTATTATTTCGTCCATTATTATATTAAAGAAAAGTGGGCTTAACGAGTCACTTTGCCTGACTCTGCTTATAGTATTCAGTATACACTGTGTTCGATTATGGAGGTAGATGTTTTCGATTGTTTGTATAATATTAATTGGTATGTTTCTTGTATACAGTAGGTGCAAGACGTCTTCGACTTGCACCTACTGACCTAATCGTATGCGATCGAATGCCTTTGTCAGGTCTATAAAATAGCTATACATGCAAAGGCAAATATTTACTCAAAATTATCTATTTTTTATAAACAGCAAAACTGTTAAAAGGTAATCAGTTTATCTCTATTATGTAAAAGTAATTAAAAATCGTTAGAAGTTGTAAAAACATAAAAAAAGTTTGGCGCAGAACTTAAAAAAAGAACAAAACATATTACTTTTACCTTCCTGTTTTTTTCTTATAGGGAAGATGGGTTGAATTAAAACAAATAGTTCTAATATATTAGAAATTTCTTTGTTTGAACTAAATGTTTTATGTAATGTTAATTGCAGGTGTAATTTCTTGGATAATACCATACCCATTAGACGTCCTTAAGTCAAAAATTCAAGTTGACGGGATGACTTCAAAACAATATTCTGGATGGTATGATTGCTTCAAGAAAACCGTCAACACAGAAGGATATCGTAGTCTCTATCGGGGAATGGCACCAACGTTAATTCGGGCCTTTCCAGTAAATGCCGTCACCTTCTTCGTAGTAACCTGGACAATGAGAATTGCAAATATGGAATTCAGGCTGCCAGATAACCCCCTTAGGTCTATTAATTTTAAACAACATTTGGAGATTATAAGTGAGGGATATACATATATGTGAGTTTACGAAATTTTTTAGTTAGTGTTAATAAAAATATTTAAAAACATTCTTTTGCGATTTAATTTTCTATAATTCCGCAATTCTAGTCTTTATTCTCTCTGTGCGTAACCATGGTAGGGGTAGCTTGAAACGATACCAGCGTGCGTAGCGGCGAAATATGACAAAATTGGATCTTTTTACGGATAAATTTTATCAAAAATCGGTGCAAATACATGTTTCATATTTAATTTTGCTAATAATAGCAAAAATTCTGAGTGTAGTTTTTATAGGTTTTCAAATATGACCTATAAATAAGGGATAAAAAAAGATGAATTCGTCCTATTCATATGAAAAAGTCAATATCACAAAATTTTATTTTAATGCAATTAAAATAGAAAAAATTTAAATAATTTACCTTTAAATAATAATCATAAGGCTTCTTCAACGCTTCAAGCTAATTGCAGCCTGCCTGATGACTTTATGATGAATTTTTAGAAACCCAGTTTTTAATACTACATTTATTTTGAACATAAACTGTAACAAATATAATTTAAAAACTAATTATTAATTTTTAAAAAGTGAAACTGAAACAAACCATGAAGTGGAGATATCCAGGAGTGGCTAGTATACCTGTTGAATACAAAGCACGTGGTGTTCGTGTGTATTAAGGTATAAAAAAAAGCGCTTATTAAAAGCTTAAAATTTTTATTTTAAAGAAGATCTTTTCGGAATTGTATCATTCCATCATCAGTTTAATAAAAAGTTGTTGAAAAAAACATTGTATGGACATCCGGATTTAAAAAGTAATCTTCATGGTATTTATTAAGGTAAATGCAATAGACTCTTAAATTGTGTATTAATAAAAAATGAAAATGGGGGCATCTTATATAACCCCCTGTAGCTGGTGAGGTTTTATCGACTTACATTACCTCTGATCTGTGTTGGAGTCTAGGGCTAACTGATCATTGTGGTTTATTCTGGTGACAAAGACTCAATAGCTCTGTCTTGCCCGAATCGTCGTCAAAAATTATTTTTTTCGCTCGTAACCATTCTTGTAAGTCCGATTTTTTCCAACTGGCATTCGGTAACTTTTCTATTAAAGAGCTATAGTATGAGGCATTATCCATAATAATTAGAGATGGTTCCTCCAACATTGGTATCAGCTTTTCGGAGACCCACTTTTTAAAAGACTCTTTATCCATAGAATCATGATATTCTGCAATCTTCGATTTCCTAGAAAATAGTAATCCAGCATCTTTAACAAAACCTTGCCTACTTCAGGCATGTAAAACAACGTAGCGTTTACCTGTATTTTCGTGTCCTTTTCTGATGCTTTTCACACAGTCAACTTGCCAAGTATTTTTGTATACCCCTTTTAGGAATATCCATGTTTCATCTAAAAAAACGAACTGAAGTGGGCTTAAAAAATTTCTCATATAATGCCTCAAAAAATACAGTCGTTTGAAGAAAATACATGGTTTCTCACATAGCACTCATCTACTATTTTTTAGTTTGTATGAAAACCCACAATTTTTCATAAGACACCACAAACTTGTATCAGAACCGTCATAGAGATGCTTGTTTCTTAATTATGTATTTAGAACTTTAATTGTAACGTTCTCTCCTTTTGCTTTCATGCCATACAGTACATTTCTAATCTCTCCTTTTATAGTATCGCTGACATCATTAGTCTTTTTTTTTGTACATTACGTGACTCTCTTGGTGTAGTAAGAGCTGCCCTTGTCTTGTATTCATTCTTTATTCTTGTCACTGATGATCAGTTAGCCCTGGACTCCAACACAGATCAGAGGTAATGTAAGTCGATAAAACCTCACCAGCTACAGGGGGTCATATAAGATGCCCCCATTTTCATTTTTTATTAATACACAATTTAAGAGTCTATTGCATTTACCTTAATAAATACCATGAAGATTACTTTTTAAATCCGGATGTCCATCCAATGTTTTTTATGTGGCCATACAATGTTTTTTTCAACAACTTTTTATTAAACTGATGATGGAATGATACAATTCCGAAAAGATCTTCTTTAAAATAAAAATTTTAAGCTTTTAATAAGCGCTTTTTTTATACCTTAATACACACGAACACCACGTGCTTTCTAATTATTAATATTTGTCAATTTCGTATGTATGTTTAACCTCAAATTGGAAGGTCCAATGTCGTGTCACGGTGTTTGTCCACGCTAATATTCGAAACTAATAAACCGATTCCAATAAAATTTTGTAACTGTGTATTTTTTGGTCCAACTAAGGAGATATAGTACTTTTGATTTCGATGAATAGTCCTTTTTTGATATTGGTTTTGAATTGATAAAAGACGGGGTATCACGGTCAACAACGCAACTGCAAATACTAAATGTATGTATAAACTGAGCAAACAGCTGCCACACTTTGATTTATATGACCAACACTTCCAGTGCTTTGCTCAAATTTTAAACCTTGGTACAATATCTATTAAAGACCTTAGCATTACACAGTGAAACTGATAATAACTTGCAAGAAAAGCAGTTGAAGATGAAGAATATGCCCCAAATATTGCTGACTCACGTACAGCTATAACAAAATTACGCAGTATTTTTGTTATAGCTGTTGTTTCCAACGAGATGGAATTTCACACATAATATGATTGAAATTGGTTTAAAAGTGAGAACCGGCATTAACATATTGTGCACATCTGTCACCGAATTGAATTATTTTCAAATTACAGATCTTCTTCTTCACGTGCCATCTCCGCTGAAGCCGAAGGTTGGCTATCATCATGGCAATTTTGACCCTGGAGGCTGCCGCTCGGAACAATTGTATGGAAGTGCAAGCAAACCACTCCCTGAGGTTTCTCAACCATGACATTCTTCTCCTACCTATGCTGCGCCTACCTTCAATCTTTCCTTGCATAATTAGTTGTAACAGTTGATATTTATTCCCACGTGTAATATGTCCCAGGTATTGTAGTTTCCTCATTTTAACACTCAATACGACCTCCTTTTGTTTGTTCATCCTGTCTAATACAACTTGGTTAGTTATCTTATCCTTATAGAAGATTTTTAACATTCTTCGGTACGCCCACATCTCAAATGCCTCCAGCTTACCCATACATTGCTTATTTAGTGTCCACGCCTCCACCCCATATAACAGGACCGAGAAAACATAACATTTAAGCATTCGTATTTTCAGCTTTAGGCTTAGGTTTCGGCTACACAACATTTGTTTCATATTGTTAAAGGCACTGCGGGCTTTCTCTATTCTTATTCTTATTTCTCTGGCGTATTCGTTTGACTCGTTAATATTGTTAATATTGTTCCGAGGTAAGTGTAATTTTGTACACGTTCAATGAGATTCTGTCCTACATGTAAGTTGATATTATTGATACGTTTCTTTGTAATTATCATGAATTTGGTCTTCTTTGCATTCAGTGACAGACCAAATTTTTCACTTGCTTCAGACAGACAGACCAAATTACAGATAGCTAATGGCAAATACTCGAAAAAATACATAAATATCTAATAAACTTTTAACTTTTGTCAACGAAACTTGGTGGAGAAAAATATGTTACATTACCACTAGTGATTGTATCATTCAATCTTCTGCTCGATAAAATTGAATCCATCGTAAAACAATCAGATGAGAAACCCAATCGATCTGAAGTGAATAAAAGGCTCATTCTTGGTTTTCAAGCAGCTCGAGATAAAATGCTTAAACATTATAAGAAGAGCAACCATTGTATATCTTTAATTTTAGGCCTAAGGCATAATGCTCAGACTTTTGACATGACATTATGGGTAAATCTAATTAAAACAGAAAGCTTAGGAAATTTATTGAATATTATAAAGAATATAAAACTTTAACTCAGTGAATAAATCTCTAGAATCACCAAGAAATAAAAAGAAAGTATGTGAATATGATGAAGATGAAGACTAATAGACTTTGAGAAACTGTTTGCATGCTCCTCGACTTCATCTGGATCTTGTCATCAAGGCTTAGTTGGGGGAGTACCTAAGTAAACCCAGAGCCGCCAGGTCTAGATGGGTGGACGACGCATGAGACAGAATATGCGACTTTATTGAGTACTTGAGTATCTGCTGTGAGATTATTTATTAAAGAATCATTAGTAATTAGAAAACATAGAAATAGGTTAAGTGATGAATCAGCCAGCTGGTTAGTTTATATTATTTCTTAATCAAAGGAATTAATATAAAGTAACAGTAATGCTAAAGGCTACTGTGCACTGTGATGTAATTTAATTTGTGTTGTATTTTACTTTTTTATTTAAATAAATGTCAAACTGTATAACTCTTATTCCATTTCATAAATGGAGAGGGTCCATCAATCCCTTTCTAGACAGATAATGTTCTTTAAAATACAGTTAAGTTTATATCATTTATTATGTTTTTTGCATTTTAACCATGTTTTAGCACATGTAAGCTTGTTAAATGCAAACGTTTATTAATAAACAGATTTACTTCTATGCAGCATGCAAGATAGCTCAGTTAGTTAGAGCATAGGCACGGATCGCTTAGATCGTAGGTTCAAACCCCACCCAGTGTCAGTTATTTAGACATTCAATAATTTGGTTTGTCTTTTTTATGGCTAGGTTAATTAATGCTTAAAAAGTGCCTACTATGTTGTTCTAAGATCTAAAGTAATGTTTAATAAATAGCAATGAGCTAATGAGTAACTGCGAAACTTGCAAGACTCTTGCTGCAAGACCGAGACCAAGACCAAGACTGCGAGAGCAAGACCATGACCAAGACTGTCCAAGTCTTGCATTTGGGTAACACTAGTGCCACCTACTATACTATCATTTTTTATAATAAGTAATAACGACTGGATCAATTTGGCTAATTTTGATTTTAATATATTTGTTGAAGTCCATAGAAAGTTTAAGAGACAAGAAAATAGTTATATTTTCCCATACAAACAGTTACATTATAGTCTTATACAAACTTTATTATAAGACTCCACCTCTATAGTAGTAGTTCATTAATTCTATATATAAACTTAAAATGACGTTTGATAAACGCCATTTTCTAAAATTTTGAAATATTTTTAGAAGTCCAAGGAATGTTTAAAAGGTAAAAAAATATGTTTGTAAGAAAAATAGTAGAAGCATCAGTTTTATTTTCCCATACAGTTACCTTAGACCTAGAAGAAATCGTCGTGTATAATTATCTCTATTGACTTTAATATATTTAAATATTTAATATAATATTTAATTTAATACTTAATATTTATTTTATTTAATATTTAATATTTAATAAACCTAAATTTTTATTTCGGTATTGTTAACTTTTACTAATAATAATTTCTTGATACATTCTCTTTTCTCTTCTTAATACATTCTAACAATACTTGACAAGGACTATATTTCACATGAAAATCGTCTTACAGGTATTATTTAGAGCTCATAACTACATTTTGAATCTCTAATGGATCCGCATTTTCCTAAGAATTGTCCTATCAACTAAAAATAACAACCTCTTCAAGTTTTGCATATTCATGCTTTCAAAATATATTGCTGATATATTACCTACATTAGATACTGAGAAGGAAGTTAGTCATCTGTAATCAACTACATTTGCATCAAAATGTTTTCGCGTAAATGTATGTACATATTTTTCCAAAAAACGGAAAGTGCTTTTTTATGAGATAACATTGCTGCTATTTCACTTCCATTTCGAGATCTTTTTACAAAAATATTATCAACAATACTAATGACAAACAAGCTTCAATAGTTTACAACTTGATATAAAATATACTCTAATAACAATTTTTATTAAACTAATTTAATTTGTTAAGTCGAAAAATATAGCTATTACTTTTTATTTTATTTATATTATCTTTAGCTAAAACATTGCATACAATATTATCATCATTATCGTTAATAAGACTTCATTTTTTCACTGCTGAAGGATGAACCCCGTAAAATTTTTCACCTATTTCCGATCGAGTAATATAATACTATGATTTACATGAAATGTAAAGCGCGCTTCCTCCAAAATTTGACCCAAAGAGGTCCTTCGAGCTTTTAGAATAACGTGGTGTAGTTTTCTGACATTTTCTTTATTTGTGACGGTTATTGAAAGATCTCAACCATGGTTTCTCTCTACAGGTTTCTTACAATTAGATACATTTTCTTTTTACGTAAGATATAACACGGTATATACCCTAATGTCAGTTTATAACCGCGTGGATTTCTTGGGAGATAATTGCTTTTTCAGAAAATATTTATTCATACAAGTTTGCTCTTTAGTGTCAATCTAAATACTGAAGTCCACCTTGGCTGATGCGCTTGCGTGATTCGACCTTATTAATGCATGCTAAGATTGCAAAATCTAGGGAGGATTAACATTTATTAAGTCCAAAAAGTCACCTACAAAAAGAACAAAAAGAAAAATCAACATGAAATGCAGAAAAGAAGGCAGACAAACACTTTAAATGCATATAATGAAAGTAAAAAAACAAAGAAAGTAAGTATTTGACACATCTTCAAAACAACAATCACAACTATACAAACCAATGTATGTGTAGAAAACAAAAAAAGTAAAGTTCAATCAACATTGCAAAATTTGATAAGACAAGTGATGAAAAAATCGATTTATTTTATCAAAACAGTAACGCAGATTAGATCAATATTGAATTCCATATTTGTAGAACAAATAGAATAAAAATCAATATTGTTAATTATAAAAATACAAACAATTATAATTAATATAAGGAATATAATAATATAATGTGTAAAAAATTACCTGAAATTTAATTTATAAAACATATAAGTATTATTACATCATTGATATAAAATGAAAAATATATATGTTGATTTTTGGGATTTCGACAGATTATTTCAGCCAAATTAAAAAAAAGTAAGTTTTTACGATGAATTTCAAATAGACTCAATTTTTCCGAATATTTTCTGGCCAGTGAAAACTATGTAGGTATTCATATTTCGACGAGTTACCCCAGAATAAAAAAAGAGGCTTCCATTTACAATGGAAGCTGAGATAATATAAATTTTTCCTACGTGTTTTAATTTAAAGTTCCGTCGAAAAAAAAAACGGAGCTGACACAGTTATCATCTCCACTTTTCTATGTTAATCTTTCGAAAGTACCTCGTTTCAAAAGGCTTTAAGATTCGAAAAATTAGATAAATTTGATAGCTATAATCTTCAATATAAAGTTTAGATTTTTATTCAAAATTTGTGCAATTTGACTTCTTAATGTTTATATGTCTGCGCGAACGAGATGAGCGTACTTATTTTTTCAAGCAGAGTGGGAATTCTGATGGTTTATTATTCTGTGACTTAAGCTTAAACAAAAATATTTGTATTTAAGTAAATATTTCTAATTGATGGAATTATTTCTTAAGATAAAATTTTTACTTAAATCGTGTTGGCGGAACTGGGCGTGACAGTTCCAAATTCTCGCAATTTATTCTCTATTCTACTCACCGTAGACTGGGAAATTTGGCAGCCAGGATACTTTTTATTAAATAATCTTTACACCTCAGAATACGTTATTGTTTTATTATTCAGTCCAATCAATATTAATATTTCAATTATCTCGGATTCAGTTAAGCTCTACAATAATTTAGAATAACGTTTAACAATTCATAAGAAACGTATTTTCACTTCAAATTATTGAGGAGGTCTAGCAAATTAATATTAATTTTAAATACGTCTTTTCCAACCATTCGACAAACTATTCCAACAGTGAAGTCCTTCAATTTCAAGTGGTGGTGTTAAACGTAATAGAAAACATAAACAAACTAAGGGAAAGTCCTCATCTTCTATCAAACAATCCCTCTTCTGTGCCATCTTATCAACGACAACCTCAGTACATGCTTCAGCCATCTCCCGTTAACCAACCGCAAGCATTTGTCTATGTTCAACAACCTCCATTTAAACCTCAACAATATGCAAATCCTAGTTTTTCGGGCAACGTTCAAAATAGCGTACAACAGCTTCACTTTTCTTAATATATACGTGAACAGCAAAATAAATCGAGGCCAACACAGCAATCAACGCCTAAACAATCAGATTCACAATCCCAACCGAATACAGAATCCGCATCTCAGTACCTACAGGGATTTTGTTACAGCGACTCTTCACAAACTGAAACTAAGCATAATCCGTCTATTTTAAAGTATCCGATTAAAATTAAATAAAGTATATTTGCTGATTCAAAAGGTTTTATTATTTTACCTACTACTGCAATATTATTTCACTATATAGAAACATAATAATATAAGATAATGATGAAGCAATTTGTCACGTAAAACACTAAACTTATTAATATAGTATTAACTTCAATGGCATTTTCGTTTAAACAACGGTATGAAAACAAAGTTGTATTTAAATGCTTACCTTAAAGATATTGCCAGCATTTCAACAGGTTGTATACAGTTTCGGAACTGCGTGTTTTGTCGTTGAAGAACACTCTTCAGTTTCCCATGTAATTCATCAAAGGAGCGAACTGACATATGAAAGTAGTTAAAAAACTTTTGGTCATCGCTTCTAAGATCTTCAAATAATGTGTGGAACATCCCGACTTCCTCTTGTTTCTGATTGACAGAGTAGCAAAGTAGCAAAACCACGATTAAAAATCGGGCGATTTTTTCCCGCACGAGAGAAATCGTGTAATGTGAAAGTACGCTAACGTCACCACTGAAGGGTTCTGGTTTATTTATTTATCTGTCAAATTGAACGTTTTACAGAGTAAAGAGTTAGTTTAATTTTCACGAAATTATTTGTGTGTAGCTCATTGTACCACAAAAAATCCTTCTTTACCATAATTAATAAAGAAATGGATGGTGTGGGCCCTTATTTTGGGATATTCGATAAATATACTAGGAAATTTTCATTCGTGGATGGATTTTACCAGTTTTTGCATAAAGGAGTAAGTATATTATATTAAATATTGATGTTATTAATTTTAATACATCGTTTTAGGTTTTATAGACTACTGTTGCTTTTGTGTTTCTTGCTCTTTAAACCATTTTCCAATCGGTCGCTCCTGTCATAAAAAAATATAGATCTTCTATACAAGCTAATCGTTTTATATCTTTTACTTTTAATTTTGACTTTTTGTAGCTCTAAATTAAGTTTGTTTTAGTTACTAAGATGATTCAATGTGTTTGTGATATTTAATATATAACATCGATTGTAATTTTGTCTTTTTAACTGCCTAATATTCAGTTCTATAGATCGTATCTAGTCTTATGGCAGTATTATCTTTTCTTTTTATCCATCTAACGTATTTCTACTGCACAAATCTCCTATTTTTCTTCTGTTCTGTCATGCCGATACCAGATAGATAAAAATAATATGATGTAGAACCATTTTATTATTCAAAGTTACAGTCATATATGTAATGGTAATGTGATATATGTAATGGTAATGGGAATGTAATAAAAGGTGATGAAAGAACAGGCATATAGTGGTCCCGTATGATTTCTTTCTACCACGAATGATCTTTCTCGAATATCAGTGCTCTTTCTAGTCATCGTATTCCTTCTAGAATACAATGGTTGTGATAAGCGGTATTAAAATTTTTGGTGCGTTTGGACAAATTCTATAGTTTATAGTTTTGGAAGCTCTTTTTTTTTATTATAATTATTCAGGTATTTTTAATTATGTGATATTCTCTATGAACATCTGTGGAAAATAGTATGATGTCTTATTAAGTGCATGTGTTTCTTCGATTACAAATCGTTAGTTGTTTTGTGTAATATGTTCTGCAGCTCTGATTTTTAGCAGTTCCTTTAACTTTATTTACTCTACGCTTTAAATATTCACGCTATTTTTGTCTTGCTGATGATGGATAGATACATCATGAATAGATAGGGTATTTGTGCTGAACTTTTAAAGAGTCTAATATTTACGATTTAGAATAATACGTGTCTAAGGGTTGTAACAAGTCCCCACAGCTGATGATTCCGCGATCATCAATTTCAATCGAAAGTTGGAACTGGTGACGATATAATCGACATTAGCAGACCGAAGTGAGATCTATTTTTAAGGACGAGATCTCAATAATTTTATGGTTCTTCAGCAGTGTTCCATCAGCTTACTTACTGACAAGATCTCCACCTAGTCCCTCTAGAAAAGTTGTCTGCACCCCAAATTCGTGAGTTGCTTGCCACTTTCTCAATCGGACGTCAAATATGTGGTTAACAGTTAATATGTGTCATGACTTCTTTTTTCCTTAAGTAATGAGTTCCCAGTCAAATAATCAATCAATCAAAGAATGAGAAAGAAAAGTATTTAACTTTCCTAGTGTCCTGTAATAGTAGTAATTATACTACTATTCTTGTTGAAAGTAAACTAATTATTTATAAACTTCGTCTGCAGGTGGATGTTTTCCAAAGTTGTCTTGTCTAAAACGTGTTTAAAATAGCTTAATTCTTCAATACTCTTTTAGTTTAAATCTTTTTTTAGTTTTACTTGTAAAGTAAATCTTTTTGCTTATGCCATATGCCTTTTAAAGCACGTGGTCTAAGAGATTTATTTATTAAGAGCGATTTCAACATCCGATCCCCTGATGTATTGCTACAAAGTATGTAATAATGTTACTCGATCTTTACTTGCTTTATGTTCATTTGCAGTTTTTTCATCCTTAGCCATGTAACTATGGTTAGGCATTTTTCCAATAGTTCCATTTCATCAGTGTTAAATACTTCATCAGCACATCTTCAATCATTTTCGCTCGCTGCTGTGACAATATTTTTGCTGCTGCTTTATCTGCTATAGTACTCTCCTGTGATCTTGATATTATAAAATGCATTTTTTTTTTGTAAACCGGATTAGGCATCCTTTGCTAGCTAAAATATTTTTTTACCAGTTTGAGAAGTGGAAGTTGGTGGCTCTGACTGTTTCATTCATTTATAAAACCGAAGGGCTTGTTCCTGGATTAAATAACCACTTATAAGAATTATTCTTTAAATTAGTTCCTCAATCCAAATTACAGTGGCTCTTTCTGTTTATTCTAATAATATATCCTTTGAATAAGATGAAAATTTGGCACTTAATTTTGTAGCAGAGATTATAGAATTTCTTATACGATCCTTCTCCTTTTTCCAAGCGTTCTAAAATTGCAATATTCATTTCCAACAAAATTCATTGTCTTTGATGTTTTTTTCTCTCCATTGGGCCAAATAAAAAAAGAAATAAAAAAATTAGACTTACGATATTGAGATGGCAAAAACCTCTTCTAATGAAAAATAAAACTTTACGACACTAACTTAAAACCTTCTTTTTTCCACACATTTTTATCTGTAATACTTCCAAGATTCCATGACCCTATCCTATTCATAGATATATAATAGAATGAGTGCTACATAACATTCGCATGCCCCTAGTGAGACAGAGAAACCTGACGCAAACCGATACCTGCATCACTTTGTAATTTGACAGGTTTATCGAACACGTGACCTAATGACCACTGACAGGGTCACGTACCCGATGAACCCAGCCCATTATAAAGAGATGCAGGACTGCTTTGCGTCAGGTTTCTTTGTCGCACTGGGGAAAAGCAGCTGTATAGCAGGAGTCAGTCTGTTTGTATTATATGTCTATTATCCTAATTATTTTTCTAATTTGTAATGATGTTCCCCCTGAAATAGTCCTTACTATTCGAAATTAGGAATGGAGGTTCGGTTTGCTATCATAAATCGCTGCTTTTGGCCATCTGTTTCTACGTGTACCCAAAAACTAGTTAAAAATAGAGATAAAAGTTGATATGTATATGCTTAAATACTTATTAAACTACAAAAATAGGTAAAACAAAATACATTTCTGGTAACACAAATCAGTATAAAGCATTAAAAAAGTTTTTATGATTTCACATTTGGCCAAATAATTGAGATAACAACCGTAAAGCGATATCCTCAAAAGATCGAAAAATAGTAAAGCAGTAGGACCTGGAGACATCCCAGTTGAGTTGGTAAAGTATGTATTAAAAATATTACATGAGATGTTGGTTGAACTATTTAACAAATGCTTAAAAGAACAAAATATCCCTGATGATTGGAATGTTGGATACTACATCAGCTCAATATTCAAGTAAGGGATAAACACAAATGCTGTAAATATAGGGGAATAACTGTTATCAGCTAAGGTTCTATGGTCGAATAATAAAAGACAGAATAGAATCAGAATACGAAGACAAAGAAGAACAAAAAAATTTTGTGCAGGAAGATCGTGCACTGATGGTATATTCGTTCTGCAGCAGGTAATCGAAAAATGGAAGGCAAGGAATCTATCTACCCACCTATTGTTTGTAGATTTACAGAAGGCATACGATACGGCACCTTTGAAAAAACTGTTTTAAACATTGACGAAAGTAGGTCTCAGTAGAGAGTATGTGGATGCTATCACAAATATATACAAAAATGCAAGAAGTGTCGTTAAAGAAGGAAACTTTATATCTGAATCATTTCCAATAACAAAAGGGCTTAAACATTATTGTTGTCTATCTCCAACATTATTTGAAATATATATTCAATCATCGCTAGATCAGTGGAGGAAACAAGTATCCGCAATGGGAATAGACATAGGCGGTGGTAAATGTCTAACAACTTTATTTTTCGCAGATGATCAGGTAATCGTAGCGAATGATGAGGATGTCACCGCGGATGAACAAATAGCGGTCTGAACTCTTCTATTGCCTCCGGGTGCTCTGTAGAGGGCTTCGAAAACATCAACGATAGCTCCTCTACTTAAGTCCATTTTCAAGGTATGGACTCGAAAATGTTTTCTTCTGGTATCTTGCCTTGAAAAATGCAAGATATTTCTTACATGACAAAGGTTAAGTCGAAATAAAAATACCAGGTTGCAGTAGAATAACATCTCAGCCACAGAGTATGGGAAACTCTAAAAACAAGAAAGCAGAGCCCCGAGAGCACTAAGCTCTCGGAGAGCCCGTGAAGGACTGACTTGATTGACCTGAAAATCGCCTATTTTTATACTTTCTGAAGTAGCGATTAGGGATTTCCAGGTCAGAGAGGGGCCAACGGGAAAAATAAGGGGCGGGGCGATGCGTCTCGAACGTGAACTAGTCGCGTCCGAGAACAAGGAAGACATGGACTACGTGTTTAAAAAACTAAAGAAAGAATATGAAAAATAAGGCCTCAATATGAATATCTCAAAGACAGAGTATCTTAAAATAGGAGATAATGAATAAGATCCAGAGTTGGAAATTACAAACACAAAAACATGTAATGAATATAGATATCTCGGATCTAGAATATCTAAAAAGGCACTACTAAAAGAGACATCGAAAACA
>OU898280.1:136353466-136636766 GCA_918026665.1 Diabrotica balteata
AAAATATCGCACCCTCAGTAATATAGAGGCACAATTCAAAAAAGTAGATTTGTGGGAAATCGCGTTTAAAGATTCTGGTATCCGACATTACAGCTATTTTTTCAAATAACGTGCTTATTATTTAAGTTATAAATATGAAATTTGGCAGATTTGTTATTTGATAACTGCACTAAAAATTACAATGAGGAAAAAATAATAATATAAATAAATTCTATTAATTACAAGGAATGGAAAAAACTACTTTCGAGTTAGTCCCGTATAGTATAAAAAAACCATAACAGAAATAAGGAACTATTAAAGTTTGATCCCTTATATTATTAGTGTACCTGCCACTGTTTAATTTTTAATCGTAAATGGTACTCTATATCACCAATCCCAACCGATGTTTGAATTTATTGTTTCTGTTTTATAAATAAAATATCAGGTAAAAAATATAATAGTAATACTTTATTAATCAGTGCAAAATATAACAATAATCTAAAAAAATTCAAAACAAGAGTTAAACATAATAAATAGCTTTAATATTATCACATTTATTAGTTAAACTTTTTTAATTCCAAATAAAACTTACAAGTAGTAACTCCTCAATTTTTACATTGTCGTTTACTTATTACTTAATTGTATATCACAATATCTCCACAGTAAACTTAAAAAATTATACATAACAAAAAAACATTCATTCCTCCATTTCTAAACTTAGAAAACTGCACATAACAAAAAAATTCATTCTAAAAAATAAAGTCGTCAAAAATAAAATTCAGTCTCAAAACTTAATTATTGTACTTTGACTATGTACTCAGTCTACACAAAATAATGTTGAAATCCCAAAGATTAGTAATATTAAGACAACATGTTGTTATAATAAGACGCATAGTATGGATCTATCAATTGTTTATTAATAAGATCCTTAAGATCATTCTTTTTAGCACAACGAAGTGGAAGTGCCTGGAGGTACGCTTTCTGCATGGTTATTTCTTTAATATTTGGCATTCTCTTCCTCTTATCACGAACATTAACTATTTTAAACTCATCGTTATATGAGCACTTGTAATAAAACGAAAATGGGTCTTCTTGGTAAATTTCAGTACTTTAATACTATTCCATACAAGATTATTTTTTGTTCATCTGTATTAAAATTATAGCCCCAATTTTCTTGTAATTTCTGAAGATCGTAAAAAAGATGTAAGTTAAACTGTGAACTATAAATGGAGCACCAGTTTTCCTTGCTCTTTTGATTGCTGAGATTTATTGAACAGGAGAGTATATTGGGCCAGTTTTCCTATCTCTAGCTATCTGCTTTTGTACAACTATGCACGTTATCAGCTTCGTTCTGAGTGTGCCCTTTTATGAGATATTTGTGAGTTATCGACGACAAATTTTTTAGATTGGCAACAGCGTATAAGTATAAGCATGTGAGATATTTATTTTTGTTTTGCCCACAACAGTTATCGGAAAAAAAAATGTTATATTTACTTCCCTGTCACCAGCTTTATCAGACACAATCTGTAAATAATGGAAAACACAGCTCCCTATCTCTGTAGCGCCTCTTTTCGCTTGAGTCTCGTCCCAAAAATAACAATGGACATTTTCATAGCCTTTAGAGATGTCCATTGTTGACACATCGTTTTCGTGAATTTTTTTAATTCCGTCATAGTGAAATTGTAACTATTTAATTTAGATTTGTAGTAGAATGCTGATGTTTCACCGTTAGGACTTTGCATAATGGCTTGTACATCGTAACATACACAAATATTGCACTCATCAATGTTCTTTCTGTCATTCTTTTTTTCCTCCCTGCATAAATTCTTTTCTTCCAAATGCGTATGATATTGATCCCTAAGATTCTGTTTTAGTGGTTCAGTAGGATTTTGGAACTGCAGGCAAAGATCGCATTGATCTTTTTTGGGTTGATAAAAGCCAAGGTTAAATTTTGTGTTAAAAATTTCATAAAACGTGTGATATAGTCCAGCCGGGCGAGACCTTTCCTCTTGCAGTACTTCAAAATCTCTAAAGAGCTCTGCAATACTTTTACCACTGCTGATGTACTCTCTAGAGGTAGATGCTCTTAGATAATGTGACTCAATGCGGGGTATAGAGTTGATGAAGTTGGTGATGTCATTTATAAGCTCATCACTTACACTTTTATGACTATTGTGTTTGCCGCGTTGGTCATCCTTTATGAAGCCAGTTTTTTTATTATCTTCATGTACATTTCGAATCATCTTATGAGAAAATTCAATAGTATTAATAAAAAAGCTTTTGCATACCCTAACTCTTTCGTTGTCTAAGGAAAAATAGAATGCATGGTTTGGATTTCGTGGTTTTTCGGCATTGGTATACTTGTACCATGTACAGGTACCATGTACAGATTACACCTGTACCATGTACAGGTGTAATCTGTGCGCTATTAGACAAAACATACATTCCTTGTAATTGTCTATCCCCTAATGCCCAAAATGCACTAAATAATTTCAACCTTTTGGAATCATCGATTCGCTCACTGCATTTTAATCTACATTTTTGGACACAAGGTGGTTTCATATTGCGTGCAGGAACCAATTTATTCGAATGTATAGCTACATAGCTTTGACCCAAGTTTCGTTTCATTTTTTGCGTGTTTTGTATCTATTTGGTTGGATATGCTTTACGTTTTCTAGATTGTCTTTGAATGTTATCATTTGTCATAGTTACATTGTTTGTATCAATCGAAGTTAGAGTTGCTGTGATCCGTGGACGTCGACGAAAATGTTCTTGTTTGTAAGTGGGATCGTCATCACTGAGGTCTACGTCGCTTTCCTCTGAATGTATTGAAGACATTATGTAATTACCTACTGTTCTTGATCTAACTGATGTCAACTCATCGCATCTCGATAAGGATGGCATGGAAATATTGGCTTTAGACGTACCTTGCTGAGGAACGAACTCGGATTATATAATAAAATAAAATGTAAAAATTTTACACTACAAACAATACATTGCATCTATGTAATAAACACTGTTTTAAAACTACAACTTAATTATTTTTCTGTTAATTTAATTGGATCAATTAAAAAAATAGTTAAAATTTTCATGTAAATAAGGGCCAATTACAAAGTTCGCCATCAACAATAAAACAATTTACGTACTATAATGAACCAATAAGATATGATTCCGTATAACATCTCTACTTTTTGGCAATATAGCGAGCTATTATGAATTAGACCCAATTATTAATTACATTTTACATAATATAAGGGCTAAACTAAAAATTGTTCTATATAATACAAAATGTTAAGATACAAACTCACCAGGATTTTTGTCATAGAAGGGCACAAAACACGAATCGTACGACGTTTGAACAGTCCGCCTTTGACGACTATGGACATGTTACTGATTGTTACCTTGTAGCAGTAAAAACAATAGGTTGGCGGGAGAGAGTAAGAGAGAGGCACAAATATATTTACCGAGCAACTAATGTCCTATTTCTCTCTCTGTCAGCGCTAACCGGTAGAGAATTTAATTTTGTGCCCATAGCATCTAAAATCTCAATTTACCAAAATTTTGAGTTGATCCCTTATATTACTGAGGGTGCGATATGATAGTTAGCAAACAAAATTATATACAGAATGACGGTATAAAAGTCGGAGATGCCACACTGGACAGAGTAGAGAAACTCGTGTATCTCGGCAGTAATATCAATGAGGCTGGGATCCAACGCAGAAATTAAAGCCGAATAGAACAAGCCCCAGCTGCCTTTTGTAAAAATGAGAAACGTACTTTGCAGTCACGATCTTAGCATTGGGCGGACAGAATTAACCCACGGACAGAATTGGGCGAATACTCAAGAAAGCCAACATAAAGACCATCTTCAGACCTACAAAGAAGATCAAGGATTGTTTAAGATCGGTAAAAGACAAACGCGCCCATTAGCAACGGCCGGAGTATACCGAATACCATGCACATGTGGAATGTATATGTGGGAACACAAAAAGACACACCAACACCAGGATAAATGAACATAAAAGCCATTGTCGTTTAGGACATATCGACAAATCTGCCGTTGCCGAACACGCTTTGGAAGCGGAGAACATCGAATACTATTTGAAGAAACACAGTGCTGGACAAAACTTCACAGTACTACCCACGGTTATATCGGGAAGCGGTGGAAATATACAAGCACCCAAACAATTTCAATAGGATGAAGAAGGACTAAAAATCAACAAAACATGGATACCAGTATTAAAATCCACAAACGCCCTTTCCGCCAAACACGAGATAGAAAAGCTACTATAAACAACGACACCCCCCCTCAAGCCGAAACCAGTGGAGGGAGGCGAGTGGGAATTATAAATATTGCCTCCGTAGTACAACGCGTCGACTTTAAAGTTCGACTCGAGCAGTCGAACGGAGCTGACGTGCCAAGCAGTGAGAGGAGCGACACCGCCGAAGCGTAGAGACGACCAAGTCCGAGCTGAACTTTTTAGTTCATATCGTGAATGTAAGCACGATAGCGGTGACTTGGCGTTAAAGCGCCTAGGCCTGAAAAAGAGAGGCAAAACCTTGCGTTGCGACTAGGTTAGCCGGGGAGATTTGTTTTTTAAATCAAATCTTCACGGAGGCCAAAATTGCGGCGTAAGGTAGTGAAGAAGCAAACGGGCTTCGCCCGTCGGGATATTCTCTGTGCCTCCGTTGGGATGACACTGTGAGATATAGTTGTTTTGAACTCTATATCTGGCAGACACGGCCCCAGGGTCAGAGAATTGAGAAATTCAAGTGGATACCGCTTTAGTTCTGTCCTAAAGTGTGAACAACCGCGGACAGGTCACTGGGTGGCACCCAGAATCCGTGCTGGCAGCGGGCCAGACGGACAACAAAAAAGCCTTCTTCCAAATTTTTTGATTAGGCCCCGCCCCCAACATGGACCGTTCTAGGTCCCCGCCGATTCGTAAGGCGAACCCATCCAACCCCGATGGTTGCCGTGAGAGGAAACTCCACGGTAACATCTATAACGCGTTGCTGTCCCACGACGCTTCCGACGGACACGAAACATCTACTAACTACGATGTTTTCAATGACCTCCCCGTAGTAGATGACTGGGAAGCCCATGCCACGGACGAATTCAAGCGTCCCAAGACGAAGAAAAGGAGGACAAAAGCCCGTGCGGAGGGAAACCGCACAATAGAAGAAACTACGGACGACGAAACACCAAAAGCAGGAAAGAGGATCAGGAAGAAGAGCAGCGAGGACGAAAAGTCTGAACTGCAAACACTAAAGAAGCTCCTACAAGAAAAGGAAACCGAAAACAACGCCCTCAAAAAGAAGATAGAGGAGTTACAAGACATAATTGTAAACTCCCAAAAATCCATAATAGATCACATGGACAAAAAGTTCGACCAACTTGAGGGCAAAACTGAGGTAACCCTGGAAAAACAGGCACCGAAGAAAAAAGAAGAAAACCTGGAAAACCAGGCCATAACCAAAAAGAAGGCTACAGGAGCAATTCCAAAAACAAAAAAACAACAAGAGGAAAAGCCCAAAGAGGCACCCAAGCCCAAGAAAGTGAGAGAAGACTTCCCAGCACTCACCCCACTAAACCACAAGATGAAGCTCAAATAGTACAAGATGGAGATGCGCAGGCTGAACTACAACCTCAAGAAACAGTCATGGAAACCGAAGAGGTACCAAGGAAAACCTTCGTACAGAAACCGCCTGTAATCAAATTACAGAGCGTGAATTACACGGGGGCCATATTAAACCTTGCACAAAAAGAGCAGGTTTATACAATCAATAAACTCTCAAGGAGTGGACGAGAGACATTAATACAAACAAAAAGCCCTGAGGACTACCGAAAAATGGTAAAAATTATTGAAAATTTCAATAAAGAAACCAAAATCCAGTGGATTGCTTTTCCACTGGAAGACGACATAAAACCACGAATGGTTTTAAGAGGGCTACCCCCATCAACAAACCTACAAAGCATCCACGAAGAATTAGTAGAAATACACGAGATCGAAATAATCTCAATAAAAAACATGATTTCTAGAAAAGAAGACAGGAGGATGCTACCAATGTTCGTAATGACAGTGGAAAAAGAGGACGTGGAAAGCCTTAAGCGCATCACCAACTTGCTACACATGAAGGTGAAAATAGAAGATCTACGCAAAGCAACAGGGCCCACGCAGTGCTTCAACTGCCAAGGCTATCATCATGCTCAAAGAGCATGTTTCAAAGACCCACGCTGCGTGAAGTGCGGCAAAGAACATGCATCGAGAGATTGCACGTTGACAAAAGAGCAGAAGCCCAAATGTGCTAACTGCCAAGGCCAACATCCGGCCAATTTCAGAGGCTGTCCCAGATGTCCAGTCTGGGGCAGACCCCAACAACAGCAAAGACAAAGGCCTGCTACACAAAACAGGCCACAAACAGCACATACTGGGCTATCCTACGCTCAGGCAACCAATCCAAAAGAGAGTGAGAAAACCATCCTCATCTCTAGACAACACCAAGATGGCCTAGTGAACTCCGTAAGGGAACTACTCACTAGGGTAGTAAACGAAGCGATAAAAGACTTCAAGCTAGCACTGAACTAGTGCAAACTAATAGGGGATACTTGAGGATAGGCTCCTGGAATCCAGGGGGTATAAGGACCAACCAGAACATTCTGGACGAACTGGTCAACAGATACGAAATGGACGTCGTAGCCATTCAAGAAACAAAACTTACGAACAACGTAAATATCAAATTCCCAGGATACGACGTATATAGGAACGACAATACAGCGAGAACAGGCGGCACAGCAATACTCGTGAAAAAAGGCATAAGACACACTAGATTACTAACACCACAACTAGTAACAATGGAAGCCACGACAATAAAACTAGAAATGAGGCAAGGAGAAGTCAGAATTACCTCAGCCTACGTAAGACCGCAAGATCCGCTGGTCGACGACGATCTAAATATGTTCCTAAACGACGAACCCTCTATCATAATAGGAGACCTAAACGCAAGATCCCCTAATTGGAATGATAGAGCTACGAACAGAAATGGAAGACTACTAAACGCGTACATAGATAACAACGAAGAGGTTATGGCAATGGGCCCCACAGACCCGACACACTACCCGGGAAATGCACTTCCAACACACATCGACATAGTAGTTGCTAAAAATCTAGGACTACAAACAGAACTAAAAACACTAAACGAAGGCACAACCGACCACAACCCCATCCTATTAGAACTAGGAACGTGGGAAGAAGAAAGTAAAATTACAAGGATTAAAAAGAAAACAAAGTGGACAAACTTCAAAAGGCTCGTAAGCACGGGAATTAACATTGTCCCCGTGATAAACAATCCACGAGAAATAGAAGTAAAAGTCCTAGAGTTGGAGAACATCATACAACAGGCAATCAGGAATAGCACTACCGAACAGGAAGTAGAAATGCAAACGGGCAGATTTAAGGATATACCACAAGAATTAAAAGATCTGATAAGGGAAAAGAACAGGGCTAAACAAATAGCACGACGAACTAGACATCAAGCACACAAAAACAGAGCAAATAGACTAAACAGAGAGGTCAAAACAGCACTACAACAACACCGTAGTGAAAACTGGGAAAACCATATAAGAGATATGGAAGAGCAAGGTCCAAATATGCAAAATATTTGGAAATTGCAAAAAATCCTACGTAGCGATAGAAAGCCAATTCCCCCACTACACGGAGAAAATGGCATAGTCTATAGCACAGAGGAAAAAGCAGAGGTAATGAGGAGTACTCTCGAGAGAGAGTGTACATTAAATTACCACCCAGACGAAGACATCGACTTCATAGAAGAAGTCGAAACACAAAGACAAAGACCGGAAAACCCCAACGAAATTATCCCTCCAACAACACCGGAGGAGATAAACGAGCTAATTAAGAACAGCTCACCAAAAAAGGCACCCGGTCCAGACCAGATCACAAACAGAGCTCTGAAGTATCTACCAGCGAAAGCTATAGTATACTTAACCAACATAGTAAACGCAATGCTAAGGTTCAGAAAATTCCCGAATAGATGGAAAGAGGCCCATGTCATAATGCTACCAAAGCCCGGAAAAGACAGCACATTCCCGCAAAATTACAGGCCGATTAGCTTACTACCAGCAATCAGCAAAATAGTGGAAAGAGTAATACTCAGCAGACTTAAAGCTGAAACTGACAGGTTAGATATAATACCAGAAGCCCAATTTGGCTTCAGGTCAGAACACTCCAGCGAACTACAAGTACTCCGACTAACAGAGTACATAGCAGCTGGATTCAATGACAAACAGTACACAGGAGCTGCATTCCTGGATGTAAGCAAAGCATTCGATAGAGTCTGGCATAAAGGACTTTTATACAAAATGAGACAATACGGGTACAGCGGAGCAATGACAAGATTGATCTCTTCGTACTTGAGCAACCGAAGTTTCAGAGTGCGGATAGGACAAGTCCTATCCGAACTCGGAAACCCGGAAGCTGGAGTACCACAGGGAGCGGTATTGTCACCTCTGCTGTACTCGATATACACAGCAGACATACCTAGAACACCAGGTACATTACTAAGTCTATATGCCGACGATACAGCAATAGCGGCCAAACATAGACACGTAGATATCGCAGTCACCAATCTACAGACCGCGTTAGACGACATTGAAGAATGGAGTCTAAAGTGGAAAATCAAAATAAATTCAGATAAAACACAAGCTGTACTTTTCCAAAAGAGGCGAGAAAGACCAGAAGAACAGGTAACTGTGCAAGACAACCCCATCGAGTGGAAAAGCGAAGCGAAATACCTCGGAGTGATAATGGATAAAGGATTAACATTCAACAAACACGTAGAAGCTACGGTACAAAAAGCTAACATAGCTAGAGCCGCAATAAGAGGTCTAGCAGGTAGAAAAAGCAAACTACGACTTAAAACCAAAATAACGCTAATAAATAGTATAATACTACCTATACTAACATACGCATCATTAGCATGGGGACACACATGCAATACAACCAAAAAGAAAATACAGGCTCAACACAACCAAAGCCTAAGGGAAGCAGTTAACGTACCAAGATACGTCGCTGAAAGGTTCATTTTCAGAGAACTTCAGCAAATCAGAGTGACTGATACCATGAAAGAAAAAGCCAGGAAAAAGTTCGCAGAACTAGAAGACCACCCCAGTCACATACTGAGAGAGATGATGAGGTATGACGCTTTCCACAGATGGAAGCACAAAAGACCTAAACAACAGATATTAGATTAACGCAAAACCAGAGAGAGAAATAAAAAACCACCAGAGGGATAAAACCTATAAACACCAGAGTGGGAAGAAAAAACAATCAAAACACACACACTAGGAAGATAGTTCGTAGCTCAAATCGCCATAATATGCCATCGCCCAACTAGTGGGCCCTGTTGCACGCACTAGGATACAGCCTATATTGTGGTAATGTATAATATTTATTTATTTTCTTTGCTATGATATAGACTTTATACTAATTATGATTTTCTTTTCACAGGCTACCTACCAAAAAAATCACAAAAAACACAAAAAACCGGCCTCGGCCACCAAAAAAATCAAAAAATACTAACAAAAACCGGCTTCGGCCACCAAAAAAATTAACAAAAACCACAAAAACCCGGGCACGTAGGGCCCATCACTCTCGAGCATCAAGTCGTCGAGCTGAGCCGGGACTCAGAGCGGGGACTTGATGCCCAGCAAGCAAATTTAGTTTCGCGGATATGCCACAGTAAGATAAACAGGAATAAAGCGGAGATGCGCTGTCCTGAGTTTTCACAATCGTATTAGGAAACCATGTTGGGGTTCTATTACCCAGGACCTCCACATGAAGAGCACTTGGCTGATTGTTGTGCCTCTATAGCGAATCAGATTGCTATAGGGGGGAAAGGGATGGTCTTGAGCATTGGAGCACGGTGGGATGACTCCTGTTTTTACACGAGTTAGCACACCTTGCTCCAATGAATTGTTACACCCAATCGTACTACCCGGGTGAACATTTCTCTAAGGCTGGGTTTAATCAATTTGCTGCTGAACGCGTCGACTTCCTAGCTAAATTGCTCACTTCGAGCTTGCCTAGACAGGGGGGGATCGGTTTTCTGCGGTTTCCCGATCCCACTTGCAAATGATACCTGTCTATTTTGAGGATACAGCCGCAGCTGCCCTCACGCGTCGCGTTTAACACATTAACACATTTACTATTTTAACATATTAATGCATGTATTTATACATATATTAATATTGCATTCTGTACATATACTAATTTAACATTCACTAACTATTCACTAATATTATTTTTTAGAAAACAATTCTGAAAACAACCGACCACTACCTTTCTCCACTGATTGTCCTGCTGCACTCCACCAGTGGACCACGAAGAAAAAGAACCAGAAGCCAACACCAATAAGACAAGAACCACATCCTGAAGAGGCAAAAGCCTAAAACAGGATGCCAAAACCCCAAAACAAAAAGAAGTATCATACCAAAGACAGAGAAAACCAACGCAACAATGAAGTGTAGTGAACGCGTCGACAGTATTCACTTGATATCCAGCGAGCAGCGCTCCATTGTTAGCCAGCATTCTGCATCGTGTATTCGTATTGAACGGTTGTTTTTCTCGTTTTTTAGGTTCCCGTCTCGTTCCTATAGCAAAGGATCAGTTAACAGCCATAGGCATTGTTAACAAGCTGATCGCTTTAACGGACGTTACACCTGGAGATAAGAGAACAATAGAAGCGATAAGAGCGACAACAATAGAACAATAGGTCATTGTTCTACCCCCATTGTTCAACTTAACGGTTTTTCGAAAACCGTTAGCCTTTCATAGGGCTGTTATTGTGTTGCTTGGGTGCTCCCGTCTGCTGTTTCGGAGATTCTGCTGGTCACGGTGAAGGCTAGGTGGATGGTATTGTAAGAGCCATCCGCGGCCGTAGCCGGGGCTTTCAGCCTCCGTTAGGGCGATAGGACGTCCAGGTCCAACATCGTAGCGGTCCTCTGAATTTATTTTTAGGTACAAGGAAGAAATAAAAGAAAAATAAAATCAGACGTGACTTAATAAGTGCTGCTACTTTCATCTGGGGCAGTTCGTCTTATTCACTCTATTGTCTAACTGGTAACTGGTGAAAACATAGTAGGTGGTTTCCGTAAGAATTGGCCACCTGCGTACGTTGTAGCCGGTTCTATCTGTTTACTAATTGAGTGTTGACTAGCTGGCCTAGCTTTAATTGTGGTACTTGGGTCACGAACTGACTCCATTGGAATTCCATATAGTTACTAATTTGTAATTAGTAACTTGAGGAAAAGTTGAAAGGAAGTTAAATTAGTACACATATAAACCTCAGTGGTATACAAGGAAGTGCATCGGGGGACCGACAGCTCATTTTAGAGTAAGCATAGTCCGGCGACCCGCCATCCTATACATTGCACAGCGTATAGGAAAAAGGGTGTCTTCTGGGTGTACGCCTAGCCAACCACTGTCGTAATGCCGCGATCGACCCGCTCAAATAGGTCAAAGCCGCGTCCTGCTGAACCTCCTGATCCTCCTCCCGTACACAATCATTCGATTACATCCAACATCAGCAACGACACAACACACGCTAATACACCTGACTTTCCACCATTACCTCAAAAACCAATATCACCGATCCCTATTTCACCAACAAATCAATACATTCTACCGACTCCTCTTACCTACAATATCCCTACACTTCATATTCCTGATACCAACGACACCACTCCGAAGATGAACGTCGCCACCGACAGTTTCGTTGGTGGCAGGACCTGGTGACTACCCTCCCCATAGACCAAATCGACCGGTTGATCGCGCGTTTGCAGTTGTCCCGGTCCTCACTTATCGCCAATCCTTCATCTACACCAACAAATACCATAGCACACCAACACCAACAAACATCCACCACACATACTACCAATATTCTAACTACACCTACACCTCAACCTACACCTCAAATTAGTATACATACAAACAAATCCATCCCTCAACAAATCCCTTCTTATGCTACTGCAGCGCACTCTCCTAAACCACAACTTCCTCTAACAACTTCCCAACAACCCAAACACTTTAACTATCTTATTTCCAATATCCCTCTGGAAAAATCCACACAACGTGTGGATCTACTCTGACGCCGAACTAACCATCCTGTTCAATAATTTAAACATCCCTGTCATACGTCTCTGGCGCATCATCTCCAGAGAGAACAAACCTACCACCTATGTCAAGTTGATCACCTCAAGTGAATCTAAATACACGGAGATGCTCGCCAGGGGCGTGTACTTTGACGGCCTCCGTATGACTGTGGAGCTACCTTTTAATTCCAACCCCGTTCCTCCTGTACCCAAGTATTGCGCCAAATGCAGTGCTAACGGGCATACCATTGCGGAGTGCCCGCAAAAACAGTATAGGTGCCCTACTTGTGGTCAAGACCACAAATCCACATCCTGCCCTACCCCACAAGCCCCTAAATGCCCTAACTGTGGTGGCGAGCATGCGGCCTACTCGGTCAAATGCCCACTCAGAAGGGAAATTCCAAAAACACCACAGGAAACTCAACCCATAACCACAGAAAAAAGAGACCCACCTTATGAACTGTCTTCAGACATGAAGGCAGTGATGGAATTCACCTCCCTCATCCTTATTAACCTCCTTCCAGATAGGCGCCAGCTTATCCTGGACATAACCAACCGCATCTCCACTCTGATGTTCGGTCACAAGAGTACTCTTGTGGCTCATAACAACAGAGCTTCCATCTCCTTCCTGCCCCTTTAATGGACAGTTCAATAGGTGCTGTTAACTGCCAGGGTGTTCGGAATAGGCGACCACTTATTAAACATATTCTTCAACATCATAACATCCAAATCCTAGCCCTCACCGACACCCTATCAAAAACAGATCCAACTTTCCCCGGTTACTGCACGGTACACCGTCCTAAAAGCCAAATATCTCGCGGTATTGGCTTCCTTATCAAATATGGTATCCCCTTTTCCCCTCATGTTACACCTATGCACCTTAACCTCAATGATGTTGACTTCCTGGCAGTGGACATCCACCTCGACAATAACACGACAATTACAATAGTCTCTTATTACAAACATCCTCATCAGGACATGTCCGAAATCTTGTTTGATTATGTATCTAGCCTCAATAAAGCTATTATTCTCGGCGATTTTAACGCCAGACACATTCAATTTGGTGACACTGTCACAAATCATTCAGGTAACGACTTTTCGGACATGCTCATTAATCTTCCTATCCACCGCATCCGTAACCGTGAACCGACTTTTGTGGGTCACCATGGCATGTCGATAGTCGATCATATTGTATGTACGTACGATGTGATTGATCTATTGGACGACGTATGCTTTTTGGGCGATTCCATCACGTCGGATCACTTACCACTGCTGGTTAAGGAACAGATATTTACACCCACCCCTCCTGCACCACCCAAAGTAATAAGAGACTTTAAGCACGCCGACTGGGACCGATACAGAGCCTTTTTGTCAAATAATATTCCAGAGTTAGGCAACTTATTACACACTGATGATATCGATCAAGGTATCACGGCTATCTCAAATCTGATAAATCAAGCAATTGATATATCAGTCCCTAATAAGGTTATAAACCCTAAAAAGCCACCTCTACCACAATATATAATCAATAATATTAAACATAAGAGACGACTCCTACGTCAGTTTCAAACTACACGAAATCCTCTTATCAAAACAGAATATAACCGCCTGTCCGCGGTGATCAAGCTACAGGTGAAAGAGATGCAGGTCAGACAATGGCGGGCTGCCACCTCTAGCCTTGATTTCCGCGACGGTGGTAAATTCTGGCATAAATTCAAGTGCCTAACTAAACAAAAAACTAACAATCCATCTCACCTTATAGTGAACAATCAAATCATTAATACACATCAACAAAAGGCCGAAGCCTTTAAAAACCATTTACAAAACAGCTTAATCTCACCTAATAATCCTAGATTTGATCACGCTTTCCTGACTGAGACTGAAAGGGACGTAAACAGACAACTCGGCGCCCCTTTCGATCCTCAGGTGCCGCATGATCATCCCATCATGGCACCGGTGGATCAACAAACTTTCAAAAATTTTTGTCACATTGGCAAATCGAATGCACCGGGTCCTGACAACATTGCCAGGATCTGCGTGAAACAATTTCCTCCGAGTGTCTACCTCTACCTAACAAATATTGTCAATGCCACTCTCAAACTCTGCTATTTCTTGTCACAGTGGAAAGTAGCAAATACAATTATGCTCTTAAAAAAGGGCAAAACCCCGCACAGATCCTAACTCTTACCGCCGATTTCACTCACCAATGTTTTAGCAAAAGTCTTTGAGAGAATCCTAAAAGAAAGACTCACTGACTTCACGAACGAACACAATATCATTCCCTCCTTTCAATTCGGCTTTAGAGAAGGGTGCTCTACAAATACGGCATTGACAGAAATTGTCACACACATTTCTCAAAGTCTGAACGACGGCAAACTTGCACTAGGTATTTTTCTCGATGTTCAGAAAGCCTTTGATCAAGTCTGGCATGTGGGACTGATCAAGAAACTACTGAACATTGGACTACCAATTCCATTTGTCAGACTTATCCAATCCTACGTTTCTGAACGTCTGGTCAGGGTAAAGGAGCGTGGTTTTTTCTCTGATTCTTTTACTCCAACAGCTGGAGTACCACAAGGCTCAGTACTGGCCCCTTTACTCTACACTATTTACAATAGCGACATACCAAATACTGTACGTAACAAGACCACCACTCTACTTTACGCAGATGATACTGCTCTAGTAACTACAGCTACGAACGTTGATTCTGTTCTCAGGTACGCTCAAAATCACCTTAGACTAGTTGAAAACTGGTGCGGGAGATGGAGAGTGTCCTGAATCCGAACAAAACTCAAATGATTCTCTTTAGACATCCTAAACATAGTAAACGTGCGGCCTCTTTTAACGAAAGAAACTATCTCACACTTTGGGGAGATCAACTCCTACTCCGCGATCATGTCGATTACCTCGGCGTTAAGTTCACACGAACTCTGAGCTGGAGGGCCGATATGAACATAGCCTGTGCTAAGGCCAGGAGCAGACTGAGTCTCCTCAATAGTTTGAGATGTAATTTCGGGGCTACGCACTCTAGTACATTAATATTCACATATAAAACTTTTATTAGACCTATTTTTGAATACCGATCTAATATTTATGCTACAATGTCAAAATCAGTCAAAGAAAATTTGTTAAGTCTAGAGCGGAGGATTCTGCGTAGAGTGAATGGTAAACGCAACGACTTCCCCTCAGCCCTCATTCATCAAGTTTCTAATATCCAGCCCTAAATGAGAGACTACACTCTCTGAGCAGAAGTTACACTACACGCACAATCCGGAGCCAAAACCTCAGAGCTCAACGCATCCTAAAAACTGTCTGCTCTACCCGAGGCAATGTATTCACCAGACATCCTAAACCAAAAATCCCACACCTTCCCGCAATTCTACTGGAACTCGCCAGTAACGAACTCCCTGATGAATACATTGATATACAGGAGGCAACTCCCCTCTATTTTCGTCGCATTCCAAGCTAAATTGCTCACTTCGAGCTTGCCTAGACAGGGGGGGATCGTTTTCTGCGGTTTCCCGATCCCACTTGCAAATGATACCTGTCTATTGTGAGGATACAGCCGCAGCTGCCCTCTCGCGCCGCGTAACACATTTTTACATATTTACTAATTACTAATATTAATGCATGTACTTGTACATATATTAATATCTCATTTCTCTATACTTATCAATTAACAAATATTAATACATTAATTATTTTAGAAAACAATTCTGAAAAGAACCGACCACAACCCTTCTCCGCTGATTGCCCTGGCTAATCAAACGACAACCACCAGTGGAGCAAAGAAGACAGAAGAACCAGAAGCCGACCAACAACCAAACAAAAACCACTTCCTGAAGAGGCTCCAGCCTAAAGCAGGAAGACAAAACCACCACAAAAGAAACACACCTACCAAAAAGAAAGAAAAACCAACGAGACAATGGATCATCACAACGCGTCGTCAGTTTCTGCTTACAAAGCGAAGCATCAACATCTCCAGAAGATGCCAACCCCTAGTGTTGGCGAACGTCGAGAACTAATCTCAACAGAAGACAACGGCCCAACAGCCCGAATAAACAGTTTAATAAGTCAGACGATGGCCGTGAAAGCCTAACGCAATTTAAGAATTAATTTGTTTTATTTCTTACGTAATTGAACAAATAGATTTATAATTAAACAGTTGTACTTTGACAATGGCTTCTTATCTTAAAGTAGAAATGATAAAATGCTGAAATACCGCAAGAAAATAAAATAATTTCAGGACTATGTCGATACTAACAAATTATTAAGGGAGGAATATAAAAAAAATGTAAAAATTATTTCCAAAAACTGCAGTAACGTTAAAAAAAATAACTCATCAATAATAAATTAAAAAAGTAATAGTTTTAGAAGCATTGATTCAGTAGAAATATTCTGAGAATAAGCGAAATGCGTTGGCCAGGTTCAGGAACCGAAAATATCGGGGAACACCGCGTTTTACTATTCTGGAACGGCAAACATGAATTGGGTGTCGGCAGTATATTGACAAAAGAAGTGACAAAATCTGTTGGCAACTTTATCCCAATCTTAGCAAGATTGATGCTCATACAACTAAAAGCAAGACCAATCGACATTAATATAATTCTAGTGTATGCACCTACAACAGAAGGAACAGAAGAAGAGTTAGAAGAACTATAACATAGCATTAATCAAGTCGTGAAAAGTTTGAAAAAGCAAGACCTAACAATTGTCATGAGTGACTTCAACGCTAAAGTTGGGGCCAGCAAAACATTATCTGCAGTTGGACAATTTGGTCCAGGAAACCGGAACGATCGGGGAGATACGTTGGAGATTTTTGCGGAAGCAAATCAATTGGTAATAATGAACACCTGGCTTAAGCTACACCCAAGGAAACAGTACACCTAGAAATCTCCATAGGACTCTGTGGGAAGGATTGTAAGAAATCAAATTGATTACATGCTAGTAAATAAGAAGTATAGGAACAGCTGTACATCTGTCAAAACATACCCGGGGCAGACATAAATTCCGATCATGTGCCAGTTGTAGGTAATTTCAATGTCAGAATGAAGAAGTTTACAAGTAATTCGATTAAGAAATATGATGTTAGAAAACTGAAAGATCCCAATGTTCGACTGAAGGTGAGTGAAAACCTCAATACAAAGGTGCTAACATGCAAAAATGCAGGAACTATAGAGGAAAGTCTGACCATCATACAAGAAACAGTGAGAGAGATAAAAGAACAATACCTGAAGAAACCATGAACAGACAAAGTCACCAATGAAGAAGTACTGCGGAGGATGAACACAACTGCGGATTTGGTCAACATCGTGAAGGCCGCAAGCTGCAGTACTTGGGACATGTGATGAGAAATCGAGGCAGATACGAGCTACTTCAATGCATTTACAAGGCAAAATTGAAGAAAAAGGGGCCCCAGAACGAAGAAGAATATCCTGGCTTGCTAATCTGAGAGCAAGGTATAGAAAGACCTTAATACAGCTATTTCATATAGCAGCCAACAAAGTCATCATAGCCAGAATGATCACCAACGTTCGGAACGGACAGACACCCCTAAGAAGAAGATTCAGTAGACCTGTGACTAAAAAATATTATTTACCTCTTGCTCTTTTTCTTCGTTATTTCCGTTATGGTTAAGATAAATATTTCTGTGGTTTAGTAGCTGAGACTCAGCTAAAGCTGATGAACTTGAGGAAGCTGATTCTGCCTTATCTTCATCTGATGTTCCATCACCTAATGAAATGAAAATTAAATTAGTTCCAACAATCTATTAATAAAATAAAAAATAGGTAATATATATAATATATATATATATATATATATATATATATATATATACATATATATATATATATATATATAAACATATATATATATATATATAGATATATATATATATATATATATATATATATATATATATATATATCCGGTTTTTTAGGCGTTACGCCCGTCCGGTAGGGATCTATGGAGGAGTATCACCGAGCCGCAAGCCCTTATCTCTTCCCGTACTGCTCCACCATAGGCCGATCAGAACCCAGCATATCCTAGTCTAAGCCGCAGATTCATCTAGAATTTTAAACTGCTGCGTTAGACTTTTTGTTTTCTGTACACCGAGCTGGGGCTCGACCCACATCCACTAAACCATTCGACAGTGAAGCGAATGAGAGGTAGCCGCACAGCCCGCTGAGCTATCTGACCGACAAAAAAAAAGAAAAATAGGTAATACTTAATAATAATAAAGTTTTTTTTTAAATAATTTAACTCCGACACTGCCATTCCTACACCAGGATAGGAAAGGAGGGGAGTGAATTACTAGCGTACTGGCCTTGGTGATGGTATCAATGCAAAGGAATACTGACAATGAATGCCAAGAAATAATTAAGTCTACACATTTCTTCTACATCTGTAAAAAACCCATTGCAAAAAAGAAACTCACTGAAGAACCAAATCAGGCGAAGTTATAGCAGAAGTAAAACAAATAAAAATTAGGTAGGTATCATAGTTCTTATAGACACAAAAGAGGCCAATATAGCGAAGCCATGGAAGGATTTATACAATATTTATAATGGATTAGAGAAAGACAAGAGAGTTCAAGCAGTAGTATCAATATTAATAAAAATTTGAGATCATTGGAATATACGCGCCATCAGAAAGTGCATCAAAGACAGAATAAACAAATATTCTCTGAAATCCTATGTCCTATGAGAACTTCTTAAAACTATAAATAGCCACAAATAAATTGTGCCGTGAAAAGATTTTAATGATCGGACAGGCAAAATAAATGACAAGGTCATAGCAAAATACAGGGACGACTAAATAAATGAAAATGGTAAATTTAAAAAATTCAAAATAAAAAATAAAATTCTGTGTACAGCATTTTCTAAAAATCTCAAACGGATTATACCAACATACATAAATATACCTGGTTCTAACCAACGAGAAACACTAAATGAATTGTAGATTATGTTATAACAAAACAAGAAACACATACAAGCAGAAGAGATGAGAGTATTAAAAGGACCAGTGTGCGGAACTCACCTAACTGGAACTGATCGACTGACAACCAACCAGCAGAATCAAAACCACTGGAAGCCAATTCACCTAAATACAATATTGATGTATTGCTACAACTGAATATCATTCTTATATTAGTTACAGCTTCGCCAAAAATTAACTAACTTGATCTACTCCTGAGCCCAGAATATCTACTTACTTACTTACTCCGTGGCGTTACAACCCTTCGTGGGTTTTAGCCGACTCGACAACATGCCTCCACTGTTTTCTATCTTGAGCAACCTCCATCCAATTCTCCACGCCCATAGTGCTTAGGTCTCCTGCTATATTATCTCGCCACCGGAGACGAGGGCGAGGGTCTCCTTCCAGTTGGGACTTCCTCCCACACCAGTCTTACTGTTCGTTCGTCAGAATGTCTTCTGAGGTGTCCTGCCCATTGGAGTCTTCTGGACTTTATTTCTTTTATGATGTTGGCGTCTGGGTACAGTTCTTCAAGCTCTTTATTAGTTCTTATCCTATATTGTCCTGATGCTTCATCAAGCACCGGACCAAAGATCTTCCTTAGGATTTTTCTTTCCCAAACACGTAGTCTCTCTTTCATTTGCCTTTGTCATCGTCCACGTTTCGCTTCCATACATCACAACGGGTCGTATGATTGTTTTATAGACCTGTATCTTCGTACCTCGTGTTAGTTGTTTTGATTTTATGAGGTTTTGGAGGGCAAAAATACATCTGTTGCCGACCTGAATCCTGTTGTTTATTTCTTGTGATCCGTTATTGTCTTCAGTTATTGTTGTTCCAAGATACTTGAATTCTCTAACGCGCTCAAAGTTAAAGTCATCGATGGTAATGTTCTGACCGATTCTGTCTCTGCTTTGGTTATTGCGGCTCATATACATATATTTCGTCTTATTTTCGTTGATTTGGAGTCCCATCTTCTCTGCTTCCTTCTCAAACCTTACGAAAGTCTCCTTCATCTTTAATCGCGTGTTTCCTATTAGATCTATATCGTCTGCAAATGCCAGTAGTAAGTTTGGTCCTTCTCGATGAAATACTGTATTCGGTTTTTCGATTCTTGCACTTCTGATTATGTGCTCCAGAGCTAAGTTGAAGAGTTGTGGTGAAAGTGTATCTCCCTGTTTTAGTCCATTGTTTATTTCAAATGTCTCCGAGTATTGTTGTCCAACTCTCACCTTACATCGTAACCGTTCCATACACATCCGTATCAACCGGACTAGTTTTTTGGAAAGCCAAGTTCCTGCATCGCTGTCCACAGTCTGTCCCTACATACTCTATCAAATGCTTGTTTAAAATCTATGAACATCTGATGAAGCTCACGATCAAACTCCCAGCATTTTTCCATTATCTGTTTTATTGTAAATATCTGGTCAATTGTAGAGCGGCCCGGTCTAAATCCGCATTGATAATCTCCAACGATTTCTTCTGTGTATGTTTTGGTTCTTTCTAGCAGGATGTTTGCAAGGATTTTGTAGGTGGTGTTTAGGAGTGTTATTCCCCTGTAGTTCAGAATATCTACCACGACATAATAAATAAAATCCATGAAGCAGCTTATGAAGCGCTCGGCAAGGTCCCAAGGAACAAACGGCATACTCCACTCTGGTTGACAAATAAGATTGAAAATGCAGTACACAACAAGAAACAATCATATTAAAAGTTGCGACAAACAAAGGGCCCAAATGAACGATAAACATATGCAAGATTAAACAGAGTACAAATCAAATAGGTATAAAATCTAGTAACTAAAGCAAAAAATACCGCCTGGGAAAGTAAATGGGAAGAACTCTACACATATATAAGGTCAACAAGATAAAGAGAAGCATGAAAAACGGTCAAAAACCTTAGAACAAACAGAAAAGAAACGAGTAGAATAGATTTAATAAAAGAAAGATTTAGTCAGATTTTATTTCGTTATTGGGAATGATAAACCTTTACCTGTTTGATTCAAGTTACCTACTGTTTTTAAACAATTTTAGCGTCGGGAACTCAGATATGTTGTATTATTCAGCAATTTTCGACAAAATCAATCATCACAAGACAAGATTTGTGTCCTTCGGAGATAAGTTGCTGGGGTGCTACGCTATACTCTGGCTCAATTTTCTTACAGTACTCACACCAATTAGCGTGAACATGACTAGAACCACTTTGTCCGCAAGCTGAGTTCGGAAGTTTCCACACCATGGAACACCACGGCCGGATCCACTGTCCATTAAGCAGGCTTAGCATGCGGAGTAGAAATATTTACTACTTTGTCGGGTTCTGTCATAAAGTCTATAAAATCTGGAGCCGTTCTTCTACCTTTATAGTCTTTTATCCCCTTTTTATGGTAACTGATGTATTTAAACGTGGGATAACCAGTCACGTCGTTTCCACTACAGACTTCTGGGTATACAGTACAATCAACAGCAGTAAATTCGACTCTAAGATCATACTTGAACTCTTCAGCGGCTTGACTATATTAAGGTTTTGCTTTTTTACAATGTCCCCACCGTAGGGCATAAAACATGACCAAGGAATGTTTCTTCTTCTTTACAAATGGGTTAAATGTCTCTTCGGTCAAGTGAACTACCTCACTTTCTTCATTAATTCATGGTTTTTCTGGCGGGGTGGTGGTGCAGGTTCTTTAGAATCTTTCACGAAGTCTACAATTTTAGAAGCGTGCCTAACTAACCTTGATGTCGAACTTCTGTTCTCCGAATGAAAAGTAAATACCAGTTTGATAGCCTTTGATTGAGTACCTGAAGGCCAGTGTGGGTTTTATGGTAACGTCCACTGCAGCTAACATGCCTGGAATTCCTTCCTTTTTCATTTGAACTTCTGCAGCCTCATATTTCGGCTTTATTTTTTTGCAATGACTACATTATTAGAGCATAGAACATTATCAACACTGACGATTCGTCTTTTAACACTGGATCAAAACTGCTTGTGGTCAAGTGAACTACATCGTTATCGACATCGGACCATTCCACTTCTTTGATTTTGACCGGAGGTGTTGATGGATTGCGTATGAATGACACTATCACTGCTTTCTTGTTTTCTTTTTCGTAAGGAAACCTTAGATAGTCGTTCTCAAAGAAAGGTAGTGTGGGAAACCCAGTGATGTTGTAATGTGTCCTTACAACGGTATTCTCAGGTCTATTAACATTAATAGCTGATATAACAGCATCATCTTTCAATTCTTTTGCAACTTCTGCATAGTTGGGTTTTAGAGTTTTGCAAAATTCACACGCAATTAGTGGCCCAGCACTTTTTTTTAAGTTTCGCCAGTGTATTTGCATCTGAAATATAAACTGCTCCAGTAGCAGAAACATCTTTTTCCCATGGCATGTCTCCAGTTGGATCTCTTGGTCATAGAACTGACAGTTGACTTCCTATCATAATTTTTATGAAAATCACCATCTTTGTAGTGTTATAACATATGGATCATCTGTTTGGATTTTTAGTTATTTGCACATCTTTTTGGCATCTCCTTAATAATCAATTAGAGCCATAGCCTTCTCCTTAAATATTTTCTGTAACGTCTTTAAACACTTTGATAACATTTTGGGACTGTTATTATAGAAACAAATTAAGACATTGGTTTAAATCATGAGTGATTTTTTAAAGTCTTTAATGTCATCCATATTTTCTATTATTAATTTTTTGTTGTTTCTGGAAGAGCATCCTATTATGTGGCAACTAATAATGATATAAATGACAAAAAAACAGACTTCTCATGACACTAAATTTAGGCACATTTATAATACCTATATTCACGAATGTTTATTAACCAAGAAATTTGTTTTCTTCCTACACCTGTACGGCCCTCTATTTTGCCTTTAAGTATTAGTTGTAATATTTTATATCGATTTTTCTTTAGTATATCTCCCAGATAAGACATTTTTTGATGTTTAAAAGTCTTTAGCAGTTGTCTATCTTTAGGTATCTTCAGCATTCGTCTATAAACCCACATTTCCAATTCTTCAATTTTGTTCATAATCGATACTTTTAGCGTTCACACTTCTGCACTATACAAAAGTACGCACCAAACATAGCACTTAACCATTCTTTGTTTTAGTTCTAACCTGAGTTGGTTATTGCAAAAAAATGACTTCATTATCATGAAAGTAGTTTTAGTCATTGCTATTCTACGTTTTATTTCTATGTCTCGATCTAGTTGTTCCGTTATCACAGTTTCCAAATATGTCATTTTGTAAACTTTCTCAACTTGGACTTGGTTTAATTGAAGCTTTGCATCGGGATGTGGGTCACGTAAACACTAAAAATTTGGTTTTGTTTGAGTTTATCTTAATGCCCATTTCCTTTCCTACGTCGTAAATACGATTAAACAGAATTAAAGGGTAATTTAATTAATACTAAATAAATAATGTCTTGTCGATCTAAGTTAAAAATAATACATAGATTGCTTGTACTGCTATCTCAAATCAAAATAGCATAATGCAACTTACTACAATATGGTCCAAGACAATTTATCACATGATTTTAATGGATATAATCCTTCTCCTGCTGCTGGTATTGACATATGGAACTGAAACATGGGCTTTTACCAGCAACATAGTTCACAAACTCCAAGTGACTCAGAGAGTTATGGAACGGAGAATAATCAACATTAATCTCAGCGATCGCAAGTTTAATAAAGAAATAAGAAGACGAATAAAAGTTACAGATGATATCCAGAAGACTGCCAAGTTAAAATGGAACTGGGCAGACACATAGGAAAAATGAAAGACAACCGTTGGACTAAGCAAATTATTGAATGGCAACCAAGAGCAAACAAGAAAAGTAGAGGCAGATTTCAAACCAAATGGACTGATGACATCAAGCGAATGGCTGTTCACAAATAGATGCAAAAAATACTAACAGAAATAAATGGACACACCTAAGGGAGGCTGACATCCGACGACGGATGAAATAGTAGTTGATAATGAATTTTCTTTTGTACAAGTAACTTTAATGAAGTATTTAAGTTTGAAGTGCATTCAAGTAAAGCGTTTACACTATTCATGTAAAATACCTGAACTTGAACGGCGGTTCAGAGAAGAGAGAAAATTGAAGAGAAAAAGATCGTCTATTGCAGCACTAAACTTTTTATGTAATTTTAGCACGTTTCTAGGAATATGTCCTGTTTACATTTTTTATTTTGTTTTTTACATCTTGAGGACCAAATCATCTATTTTTAATTGAGACTGCAATTCACCAACACCATGACAACACGATATGAAGTGGAGTACATTGAAGACGATGAAATTTGAGTACCTACAGGAAGCCAAAGATGTGATACTAACTCTAAACAATTAAAAAGCATGTCGACGTATTTATGCGTATATTTTTCACACTCTTTTTTGCATATTTACGTAAGTCTAGTTATATCGATCCGAGTTAAGTCAACACCTACATTATGCTATGCTGATTAGTAAAACATTTAAGGCGGATTGTTCGAACGCTAATCAAAACTTGATTGTAATCAAATATTTAATTACAATCAAATACGTCACAGCAGCTGTCATAATTATTAAAAATTTCTAATTAATATTAGTGTTTTGTAAATAAAAACATGAAATTAACACAAGAAAAAGTTTAATTATGGTTTATTTTAAATTAAAACGCAAAATAATAAAATTGAATAAAATAAATCAGTCAACATAACTTCAAAATGTGATGTATTCGATTTTAATTAAATATTTGATTACAATCAAGTCTTGATTAGCGTTCGAACAATCGGCCCTTAGAGTTAGATATAATAGTGAGTTATTTAATTAGACCTTACCACCGACGTGATGAAGCTTATTTGCCAATTCACGTCCAATCGAGAAGTCCGGTTCTGGCTCTGGCAATGGATTAATCAGATCATTTGTTGGTGGTGAGGGAGTTATTAACGGGCATATAGAAGCAACTTCATCAGCCATAAAAGAATTTGTTGGAGACGATGGCAAATTTGGGTTATCTACTCTTAAAAAACCGTCCATTGCTTATAGCATATTTTTAGAACGTTTCAATCTAAAATGTATAACGACAATTTTACTGGTTCAAACAATAAATCTACTATTTTAAATTAAAATGCAATATACTAAACTATAGATAGTTTAAAGCTATAAAAATCGATTCAGAATTGAAATAAATTGAAAATGTTTCTATATTTTTACATTATTTTTTGGAAACACAAATAATATATATAATATATAATATATTATATTATATATATATATATATATATATATATATATATATATATATATATAATGGCTATACACCCCAACGTGGGGTTAAACCGCAAATGCTTTCTAGATCCTATTTCTTAAGTGGATCAGTCTTTTTTTTTTTATCTTATCTTCTTGACAATATCTCTCCATTTTTTCCTGTCTCTAGTTCTTCCTCTCCATTCACTGACTCCTGCCCTTTGGAGGTCTTCTTCAACTTCTTGCAGCCACTTTGATCTCGGTCTTCCCCTTCTCTTTCTTTCTCCTGGATTCCATTCTATCATTGCGTATGTCACTGCCTCATCGCCTGCTCGCCAGATGTGACCTAACCATCTAACTCTGCATTGCTTTATTTTAGTTACAATGTCTTCCTTAAGTTCTTCCTTAATTTCTGCATTTGTTCTGCTTCTATATTATTTTGCTCTGTTCTGATTGGTCCTAGTATGGTTCTCATAATCTTTCTCTCTGCAATTCTTAAGTCTTCTTCATCTTTTTTAACCATCGTCATTGTTTCCCCTGCATATAATAATATTGGTCTAATTATGGTGTTATAAATGCTCATCTTGCTTTTTTTTAGTCAGTGTTTTGCTTTTAAGTAATCTTTTGTTTGCAAAATAAGCTTTATTCGCTGCTAATTTTTTTCTTTTATTTCGGATTTCCTTTCTCCGGATTTACTTATTGTAACTCCTAGGTATTTGAAGTATTCTACTTCTTCAAACTCGGAACTTCCCTATTTTGATTTTTTCCTTCATTGGTTTTTTCCCTAATCTTAATATTTTTGTCTTTTCTTGATTTAATCTTAGCCCCATTACCTCCCCCTTCTCTCTTATTTCTTCAAGCATTTCTTTCATTATTTTTCTGTTCTTTGCAATAATAGCAATATCATCTGCATATGCAATTATTTGACCACCTCTTGTTCTAAGATTTCCTTTATTTATATTTCGCAGTACATATTCTAATGCTAGATTAAATAGCGTCGTTGATAAGGCATCTCCTTGTTTCATCCCTTTATTTATACTGAATTCCTCTGTCTCTCCTCTTTGTGTCTTTATGCTTATTTTTGTAGTTCTCATTGTCATTTCTATTATTTTCTGAGTTTATGTGGAATTTTTAATTTTTTAAGTGCTGTCATTAATACGTTCCTTTTAATTGAATCAAATGCCTGTTTGAAGTCTATGAATAACATTTCCAATTCTAATTTATACTCGTTTGCTTTTTCCATTATTTGTTTTATTGTGTGTATTGCATCTATTGTAGATCTTCCTTCTGTGAATCCACATTGGTACTGTCCTACTGTCTTCTTTGTGATCTTTGATAACCTCTTTTTTATTATTGATGTCAATATTTTATATGTTGTATTTAGTAATGTTATTCCTCTATAATTTTCACAGATTTGTTGGTCTCCCTTTTTATGTACTGTTATGATCTGTCCTACCTCCCAGTCACCTGGCATTTTCTCTTCTTTCCATATATTTTTCAATAGTGCCAGTATTTTTCCTCTTAGTTCCCTTCCCCCGTATTTATTAGTTCCATATTAATTCCATCTTTACCTGGGGCTTTTCCATTTTTGCTTCTCTGTATTACTTCATCCAATTCCTCTAATGTTGGTTCTTTTGAAATTTCGATGTCTACTTCATTTGCTTCTTCTTCGTGTACTGTTTCCTCCTCGTCATGCATTTCTTCTTCTGTTGTTTCCTCCGTCAAGAGCTCTCTGTAGTAATCTCTCCATACTTGCTTGTATTCTTGGTCCTCTATTATTACTATTCCCTCTCTAATTTTTATTCCGTTTGTTTTGCCCTTGTATTTTTTGTTTTGTTCTTTAATCTTTTTGTAAAAACTTTTCGTATTTCTGTTTGTTCTTTCCTGCTCTATTTCCTGCATTTTTTTGTCTACCCATCTTCTTTTATTTTGCCTTATCACCTTCTTAGCATACCTTCTTAATTTTTCATATTCTTCTCTGTCTTCCTCTTTATCTGTTCTTAGCCTTTTATTTCTGGCTTGCACTTTTTTTTCTGTTATCTCTCTACATTCTTGGTTATACCATTCGTTTCTTGTTTTAGCCTGACTTTTACCTATCTGCGTATTTGCACCTTCTTCTATTGATTTTTTGATCGTCTCCCATTCTGTGCTTATATCTTCTACTTTATATTTCTCTTTTATTTGAACTGTTACTGCCTCTTCATATTTTTTTCTTACTTCTTCATTACTCAATTTATTGACATTCCACTTTTTATGTTGGTTTTTTTTGTTTTGTTTCAATTTTAACTTTTTGTCTTAAAATGGCTGTGACCATGTAGTGGTCTGAATCTGCACACGCACCTCTGAACGTTCTTACATCTTTTATTGACGATTGTTTTCGTTTATTAATCATTATGTGATCAATTTGACTATATGTTTTCTGATCCGGTGACCTCCATGTTACCTTATGTATTTTAGGGTGTTCAAATTTTGTCGAGCTTATTAACAAATTTGTTCTTGTTGCTAGGTTACATAGTCTTTGCCCATTGTCATTCGTGTTTTCGTGTATTGTATGCTTTCCTGCAATTTGCTGTAAAAAGTCCTCTTTTCCAATTTGGGCGTTGAGGTCTCCGAGTACAAATATGACATCTTCTTTGGGTATTTTTTCTATCTCCTCTTCGACCTTATCATAAAAGATTTCTTTTTCGTCTGCATTGCTTGTTTCTGTGGGGGCGTATAAATTCAAGACTGATATATTAAATGGTTTGCTGTTGACTCTAACATAGGCCATCCTTTCGCATATTGGCTTGAAACTTATAATTTCTCTCTTAGGTGACTAAGTATCATGAATCCCACGCCTTTTTGCCCTCTTCTTTCCTCCTGAATATAACATTGTAAAGTCTTGTTTGTCAATCTGTCCCTGTCCCTCCCAACGTAATTCTTGCAGTGCTGCAATATCTATTTTATACTTTTTGAGTTCCTTTCCTATTTCTAGCATTTTTCCTGGAGCTAGCATAGTTCTTATGTTCCATGTGCTTATTTTCAACTCTTTATTTTTTTTGTTCTGTTGTCTTCGTCCTTTATATTTGTTTTCTTGTCCATTTTTCTTTATTTCACTTTTGTTGTGCCCGGTTTATCTGCAGTTATTTCCTGTTTCTTTGCCTCGTCCGTCAACGAATAATGTATCCTCTCATCCCTTGCTAGTTTTTTGAATCCCCTCCATGATGGTCCTCCAGCTGGTTGGTGTTTCTATTCCATTTCCTTTCTAGACCATCTATTATAAGTTTGTTGGCTTTAATTTGGACACGTTTACCTTTCTTTATTTCATCTTTTGCTATTCTTCGTATTTCCCTCTGTATTTGTAATTCCTCTGTTGTTAGATCATTGTTTATATATATTTTTTCTTTTTTCAATTCTTTAAGTTTACTTTTGTTTTCCATAATTTTTGTTTTTTCTTCTTTGTTTGGCAATCTGACTAAACATGTTTTATCTCCTAGTTTCACTGCTTCATCTATATTTACAGTAATATTTAGCTCTTTTGTCATAAAATTTTCTATCACTTCTTTTAGTACTCTTCTATCTCCATTTTCTATTGTCATTCCCTGTATTATCACATTATTTTCTTTTCTTATTCTATCCAGCCTTTCAAGGCGTCCTTTTGTCTCATTCAGATCCTTTTTGATTTGTTCATTTTCTTTCCAGATTTTACTATTCTCTTGTTTTAGTTCTGCTAGTTCAGTTTTGAGTTCCCTCATTTCTTCTCTGTATTGTTTTTGTTCCGTTTTACCTCTTTTATATCAGTTTTTAATTCTTGTAACTCTATTGTTAATTTTTTTATCATATTTAGTATTTGATCTATTTTGTTTTCATCTTTGTGACTTTTAATTGGGCTTCTTTGTACTTTTTTACTGGGACCAAATAATAGTTCCTCTTCTTCTCTATTTCTTTTCCGATTGTCATCGGATGTATTATCATCTGAATCCATATTTCTGCTGCTACTACTCGCGATAGAGCTAACCTCCCCACTCAACGCGTCGAAGGAAGATAGTTCTCTCAAGTAGTAGCTTGAGTAATTTATTATCTCGTTTTCTTCCTAGATAAATTAATTTTCAATTAAAATAATTGTCAGATACTTTGGAACGGTTTGATGTGGCAACGCCCACCTCTAGCTTTTAAAACTGATATATAGTGTTAATTACCTGGGCCGGTTTTGTTTTTAGTTTTTTGTGTTGAGAGTAAATAAAATTTCCTTCGCCTTCCTAAATTTATCGAGGTTATGCACTTACCTCTCTTCCAATGTCTTTGCTATAATTACCCTAACACTTTTATTCTTGTATTACACACTGCACGCAAAATCAGCAAAATTATCGACTCACAATAACCAAAAATTGAAATTATTATGGAGCAGAATTTACACACATCTATTCCTTACACTAGAGATGGAAGAACTCCCAAATAATATATAGGAACACGAATAATTATTTTATTATTATTTTGAACATAAAACACTATATTTATTAAAAAAATACAATTATAAAAATACAAAATACAATAAGAATCACTAAGAATTAATATCAATTTTATTTTTAAATAAAAAAAAAATGAATTATTGGACTAAAAAATATTATAAACAGCTTACAAATTGTTTATTATTATATCTTTATAATTTTGTGTATTCATTACTTATATTTTATTGAAGAAGAATTGTTTTAATTGCTATTTTGGAAACTTTTAAACATATTCAATATTGACTGAAAAATTAATCGAGAACATTTTTAAATTACTGTAAGATTTTTATGAATACTATTAATTTATTCTCTGAACTACGGACCATTACTTTGTTTAAATATTTGTATACTAACCTGTGGAACGTTATTCCTGAAGATTTTTTAATAACATTGCTTCTGTTATTAAAACTATGTGGAGAACAAGAAACCATTATTATGCACTATCACTATATTACAGTTTCTGTAAAATATTATAAAACTAAAAATAGTGAAAAATAACACAAACGTCAACAATAACACACGATCTGTCAAAACGATCATAATAATATGGCCGAAGTGAGGTCGTTTTTAGTCACGTGATGCCCCCTCCCATAGATTCTGATTCTAACTAATAGAATGAATTACTCTCAGTTTAGCATCTTGAATTTGATAGATAAATTAACTCATATTTTCATAAAACGTGGACGATCACTGAATCATTATTAAATAAACTTCGAAAAATAAAAATATTAAAATAATTAAGTTTTCAAAATGTGGCTGCTGCACGTAAGCTGGGCTGAAAGAGTTAGAATTAAAGAGGCATTGGGTATAACGTTTAAAAAAACAACCTGAAGTAGTGAAAACCGTAAAAATGCGAAAATTTGAGTATTTTTTCCCATGTCATTCGACACCCAGAATAATATGGAATCCCCCATCTTATTATTCAGGCCAAAATATGTGGAAGAAGGAGTCGTGGTCAGAAAAGAATATCATAGCTTCGTAACCTAGTGAGTGGTGAGTGGGAATATAATTATGATAGCCAATATGCAACTTTCAGTAATGACCATGGTACGGAAAGAAGAGAAAGGCTTCAGGAATGAAAGTCAAAAAATGAGGATATCAAAAAAAATTAAAATTATCGCATTAATAATTTTGGAGTGATTTATCGCATCAAATGTGTTTTATATTAAATGATTAAACATTGAAAATATCTTATCATAACAGAATAGAAAATCCTAGTTATTTGAGCCTATTTAAACCATCTGGATAAAGTTGAACAAATAAAATAAGTTGATATTAGTATCTTCTGTTTTCTTAGTAATAAAAATTAGATAAAATTGGGTTGATCTAAATTATAAAACAATTATTATTTAAAAAACGTGTACCTAGTTCTCATACGTGTACGTCATATTTTTGTTCAAAATTTATCAACAAAATATTCAGTTAACATATTGGTTACTTTTTGAGTTACTAGAGTTGTGATGAAATCTATCTTTAAAAAATTCTATCTAAAATTGCACACGCTACGTTAGAGCTTAATGTTACTGGTTCTAATAATAACACGTAAAATTAACACAAGATTACTTACCAAGTAGTTACTATCAAACTACAAATATTGTTTTTAAAACTCTCTGAATTAATAACTTGACCATATGTGACCAATTTATTTTAATAACACAATTTTGGTCTGTAACTAAAAGTGAATATGACAATCGTGGTAAACAGCTGACTGCAGTCATTGAGACCGAAGGACGGCTGCGTCGTGGCGACGACGCCAACATGGGCGTAACATAATTTGGGGTTTGATAAATTCAAATACCGATAAATTTAAATAAAGTGATCACCAATAATTAATAAATATATATTTACATGTAAGACATATTATATAAAAAATCATTTTTATTAGTTACATGTAATAAACATTGGGGATTATCAATAAAAATGAAAATTTAGTTTATAGGGTAAACTGTGCAAATATCGGTCAGTGGGTAATAGCGGTCATCACGATTGTGCGAAATCTATTCAATCTGGCAACCTCCTATAACACCTAGGCAACCTCCATTGGCGCATTGTCATGGAAATATTATTAACCTGTTTTGAGTGTTTTCGATCTTTTTTTATGGTAAGTAATATAAGGTCTTAATTCATTTTTATTCACTTGTAGATCTTAAAATTGGTTACAATTGAATATAATGATGTTAGCTGCATATTCTTTTTTTTAAAGATCAATAATTTAATACATGTTTACGAGTAAAAAATTCTAAGAAAAAAAATCTCAACAGGAGACAATGCCGGTCAATTGACCGGTATTATCCCCATGCTGACTTATATTAATTTACAGTTTGTACTATTAATCCTTAGGGAATTTTTATATTTCAGATGACAAGGAACCTAAAAAAACGACTTTTAAAGCAAAATGGAGTCAACAGGATTTAGAAAAAGCTATTTTAGCTTACCGAGATGGTGAAATGATTATGCGAAAAGCAGCAAAAGCATATGCCATCCATTTTTCGACATTGCAAGAAAGAATGAAAAATAAAAATCTTCAAGGTGCGTCATTAGGTCAAAATCAGTATTTTCTCCCCAACAAGAAGCTAAAATAGCCACAGAAATAAAATATTTAGCTTCTATTTTTTATGGCGTAACAGCAAAAGAACTAAGAAAATTAGCATTCGAGTTTGCTGAACGAAAAAGTATTAAACATAATTTTAACGTCTGCTTAAGATTAGCTGGTGTCGAGTGGTTACGAAGTTTTCTTCGCAGAAATCCAACAGTATCCATACACAAAGCAGAAGGCACGAGTCTAAACAGATTAACAGCTTTTAATAAAGAAGAAGTGGACCTGTTTTTTAATCTATTAGAAAGTTTAATGAAAAAATATCAATTTGGTCCAACACAAATATATAATGTCGATGAGACGGGAATTAGTACAGTTCAGGATCCTGGAAAAATTTTAGCTACCAAAGGCCAGAAAAGGGTGGGCTTTGCAACTGGTGGAGAGAGGGGTAGAAACATCACAGTTATGTGTGCTATGAATATCGCTGGGGAATTCCACCCATGTTTATTTTTCCGCGAAAGCGCCTGACACCTCTTTTAGAAAAAGATGGACCTCCGGAGGCATTATATAAATGTTCAAATAATGGTTGGATTGATGTAGGTTTATTTTATGAATGGTTGCAAAACTTCCATAAATACTCAAAACTCAGTGAAACCTCACCAGTTCTTCTAATTTCAGGTAACGATTCCAGCCACATACCAATAAAAGTTTATGAATATTGCAAAGCAAATAATATTTCTATGCTTTCAATTCCGCCTCATTCATCTCACAAGATCCAACCTTTTAATATTGTTTTTTATAGGCCTCTTAAAGCTGAATATCGAAATGAATGTAATTTGTTCATGAAAACACATTTTATGCGAAATATCACGCCATATGATGTTGCTGGTCTGTGTAATAAAGCATATCCTATAGTAGCGGCCATTACAAAACCAATCGCTTGTTGAAGTCCAAGATAACAATGAACCATACTAGCCGAACTTTACAAAACAAACTAATATCAAACTTTCTTCTTCTTCTTCTGGTAGCACTGAAACCCGGGGTGGGTCTTGGCTGACTGCACAACCTGCTTCCATCTCGAACAGTCGTCCATGATGTTTAAGTCAGTGGATAGCCCCATTGTTCTCAAATCTGACCATATATTATCTCTCCATCGCATTCGTGGACATCCTAAGGGCCTTCTCCCTGTCGGGACTTCTTCCCAGATTAACTTGGTAAGGCGGTTATTAGGGAGCCTATGAACATGGCCAGCCCATCTTAGACGTTGGGATTTAATCTCTTGGACTACGTCGCTAGCAGTATACATTTTTTTGACCTCGGCATTTGTTCTCATTCGGTATTGGTTAGTATTCGGATCGTGATATTGACCGAAGATCTTTCTGAGGATTTTTCTCTCAAAGCATCTGAGTTTACTTTCCATTGCTTTTGTCAGCGTCCACGTCTCACACCCATACATGAGCACCGGTCTAATTACTGTTTTATATATCCTGATTTTTGATGTTCGTGTTAGGCTCTTGGATTTAATAGTGTTGTGGAGGCTATACATACATCTGTTTGCTGCCTGAATTCTCCCTTTTATCTCTTCCGTGATATCGTTATCTGTGGTGATAGTCGCCCCGAGATATTTAAAACTCTCCACTCTTTCAAAGTTATAGGGGTCTATTGTTACATTTTGTCCTATTCTATCTCGTCTCTTTTGTGTGTTAATGCACATATATTTGGTTTTCTCTTCATTGGCCCTTAGACTGGTATTTTTTGCCTCTCTCTCTAATTTATTGAAGGTTTCTTTTACATTGGTGACGGTATTTCCTACAATGTCAATGTCATCCGCTTATGCTAGTAGTAATTTGGTCCATTTACTGTCAGTAGTTCTGTTCTAATTTGCGGTTCTTACTACTTTTTCCAGGATTATATTAAAAAGAAGAGGTGACAGCGCGTCTCCTTGTTTCAGTCCACTGTTTATTTCAAACGACTCTGAGAGCTTGGTACCTATCCGCACTCTAGATCTACAGCCATTTACACAAACTTTAACGAGCCCAAGTTTTTTTGGAACTGAAAGTTCTGCCATTGCATTCCACATCTAATCCCTTTTAATGCTGTCGTATGCTTGTCGGAAATCTATGAAGAGATTATGAATGGTTCTATTGAATTTCCATCCTTTTTCAAGCAGCTGCCTGAGAGTAAAAATGTGATCTATGGTCGATCTATTTATTCTGAAACCGGCTTGGTATTCCGCTATAAAATTTTCTACAAAAGGTGTTAGTTTACTTAATAGGATGTTCGATAAGATTTTGTACGCCGTATTATGTAGGGAGATGCCTCTATAGTTAGAGAACTTGGTTTTGTCTCCCTTTTTATGGATAGGAATTATTACACTTTCGTGCCATTTTGTTGATATTTTCTCTTCGTTCCATATAAGTGTTATTAGTTTGTGTAATTCTCTATGTAAAGTTTCTCCTCCGTACTTAAGAAATTCGGCTGGTATATTGTCAGAGCCTGGAGCTTTTGCGTTCTTCAATTTGTTAATTGCTTGCAATGTTTCGTCTATTTTTGGGTACTCTACCGGTAGGTCCACCCCAAGGTATATATCCTCTCCATGTTCTTCATCTTGGTGTATATTAGGTAAATTTTTGAAATTTTATATTTTTTTTAGATTTGTAAAATGCTCGACTATTTGACTGTTGTCTATTTCTTTCCATTTATTCATACTGCTGTTGTTCGTATTTTCTTTTTTTCTCTTTAATTAGTTTTCTTGTTTCTCATACTAATATCAAACTTTGCCACCTATAAATAAAAATCAGGTTGAAACATCAGCAATGGATCCTATTCCGGGACCTTCTACTAGTTTCACATCATTTAAAGAACTTTCGTCTATTACAAATTCCGCTGTAGGAAAGAGTATAACCAGAAAAAAACAGCATGCCAAAATCCTGACATCTATGCCTTTTAAACAAGAGTTAGAAGAAAAGGAACAGAAAAAACAGGAAAAGGTAAAGAAAATTCAAGAAAAAGGAAAAAATACCCAAAAATTTCGGAATCGGATATCGATATACCATGTGAAGACAGTGACGATGCAGATGAAGATAGATGCCTGATTTGCAGCAAGTTTGGTAAAAACAATGAAATGTGATTTATATGTACCCTTTGCTCAAAATGGGCCCATTCAGAGTGCAGTGGATGGGATTCTGCAGAGGGTTATACTTGCGATACCTGGCAACAATTTTTACATTAAAACATACAATTTTTGTTATTTTTTTTGTTTGGTAATAAAAAATATTTTTTCACCTTCCTTACTGATTCACTTGAATTATTACCTATTAAGGCACATTCGTTAATCATTTTATCATTTTATAACAAAAAAATTTTAAATAGATATTGATTTTTATTTTAATAATAATACAAATAAATTTACTGGCATTACTCACACTCATGACCGGTATGGTCCATATCTGAAGACAATACCGGTCAAATATAGTTTTTTATTTTTTGACGGTGACCAGTTGACGCCTTAAATTGGATTCACAGAGTTTTACTTTTTTTTATATTAAATTTTCTTTTTAGGTGACTGCGATTTGCACACTTTACCCTACTCCAAATTTTGTAGAAGATACTCCTCGTGGCGCGTGGTATAAATAAAAAACAGAAGTTGATACCCGGCTTAAGTAGGTACTCTTACGTATAGTTCGTTGTGAGAATGTTATTATTTTTGATATGGGTAAAAATATCTTAATGCTCTTTTTGATGAGAATCTACTCCGTAAACTTGGAGTCTTCAGTTTCATCGTGGCTATCGTGATATAGACTATATGCTTAACAAACTTTAGGAGGAGTACACTAAGTGGGGCTTTACAATTAATATACAAAAAACCGAGTATTTCCTTACAGGACAAAAATCAGAAAGCCTGCAAATTGAAGTGAGAACTATAAAATCAACTCAAACCGTTAAATATTTGGGGTTCAAATAACATCAAAAGCAGGGAGTAATGGAGAAATACATTCTAGGATTGGCCAAGCAAGAGCAGCCACTAGACAGCTACATGCACTATTGTGAAATAAAAAAATAAAAGAAAATAAAAAAAGAATTAATAAAACAGTAGTAGAAAGTATTGGGTTGTACAATGCCAACCTTTGAGAAATCATTAAAAAAAATCCAATCAAAAATTAAGGCAATGAAAATGGACTATTGGAGTTGATGTTGTCAGCATACTAGACTTAATAGGATGAGGAACGTAGACATTAGGAGAAAAATGGAAATTGACCTAAAAATAATAGATACTATCGAAATCAAAAGACTAACCTGGTATGTGGCCTAGGTACGCCATCATCGGCGGTATAAATGAACCGTCTCCTGTTCCCAGCCGTAGTAGTGATCGTGCCGTGAATAGTGAACAGTGTAGTAGTGTCTGGGGGCTCGGGAGACTGAGACCTCGGAAGCCCTGAGGAAGGCATCAGAGAGGATGCCGAAAGCTTGGCAAAATGGATTACGACGCGGTTCAACCCGGAAGACTGGTGAGTTTAATATTAATTTTAGTAATAATATTAATCTTAGCCCTAGGTTTTATTGTACTAACCGCGGAAATCTTTCCGAACATATATATATATATAATATATATATATATATAATATATATATATATATATATATATATATATATATATATATAGCATCTACTTCTTCTTCAGCCTTCATTTATCCAATGTTGGACATAGGCCTCCTCCAATTGCTTCCACGCTTCCCTATCTTTTGCAATTCTCATCCACTGCTTTCCAACTACAGCAGTTTATATCGTCTATCCATCTCTTTTTAGGTCTTCCTACGCTTCTTTTTGTTTCTCGAGATCTCCAGAATGTCACTTTATGAGATCATCTGGTTTATGAGACCATTCTGTTTATATATATATATATATATATATATATATATATATATATATATATATATAATATATAGAAACAGAAAACTTTAAGATGTTTTTCGACAATTATTTTTGATTTATTGGGCTTGGTACAGAAATACAGAGATCCTAAAAATAAAGAAATCTAATTTTAGAATATGCACATGGAAGTGTATTATATTATTCCGGAATAGCACAGAAGACCCGCATCACAAAAATGGTGTAGTAACACCAGAACTGAGTAAATATGTGACCAATTTCGTACCAGTCTCGGATAGAATAATATTACTCCAAATAAATACTCGACCATTTAAAACTAACATACTTCAAATCTATGCCCCGACTGCAGTTGGAAAATATGACGATGATGTCGCGAAGTTGTATGATCAGATCCAAGACATCTTACAGAAACTTATAAACACGAAATTTTATATATTATAGGCGACTTCAATGCAAAAATTGGGGAAGGTCAACGAGGTCAGACTGTAGGTCGTTATGGTTTAGGATAACCTAACGATCGAAGACAGAGATTGCATGAATTCTGTAAAGAAAACGATATGATCATTGCAAACACCTGGTATAAACTACCCAAGCAAAGACTATACACTTGGAAAGCCCCATTTGATGATGGCTATAACCCTGAGTCTTCAAGAAATCATATAGACTATATACTTGTAAATGAGCGTTTCCGAAATGCCGTCAAAAAAGTCACTACATATCCTGGTGCAGATATTTTATCTGATCATCAACCACTCGTAGCAGATATTAAACTAAGGTTAAAACGAATTCAGCGACAAAAACCAAAAACCAATGTACTTAACTTTGACGATATAAACATAAAACATAACATTAAAAAAGAATTTAACAATAGAATAAAAAACATTAGAGAACAACTAGAAGATCCAGAAGAACTACGAAGTGAATTTAAAAACCAAGTTAACGAAATTTCCACAAACAATGTATATAGAAAACACTTAATTAAGAAAAATAACTGGATGACAGACGACATCTTGAAATTAATGGAACAACGTCGATTGATAAAATCTAATGTAATAGAATATAGACACCTGCAGAGAAGAATAAAAAAAGGAGATCGAATTAGCCAAAGAAAAATTGATGAGAGAAAGGTGCGACGAAATGGAGGATGTAATATCTAAACACGACTTATTTAATGTGCACAAAAAAACTGAAACAAATGAGTAATGTATTTAAAAAACGAGTTCCCTCTGTACTTGTTGACAATAATAACAAAATTGTAAATGAGCAAGAAATAAGAAAAGAATGGCAGCTGTATATATCAGAGTTGTTTGAAGATGACAGAAATAATATTGCCGAATTCTACCAAAACTGTACTGACGGCCCAAAATTATGAAATGCGAAGTAGAACATGCTATAAATAATGCTAAAATTAGAAAAGCTCGTGGTCTAGATGATACACCAACTGAGTTGCTGAAACTAATAGAGAATGATAACATAAAAGTAGTAGTAAGACTTTTTAATTCAATATATAACACCGGAGTGATTCCCGCAGATTGACCCAAATCCATCTTTATCGCAATACCTAAAAAACACGATACGAGAAAATGTTCAGAATATCGATTAATTAGCCTAATGAGCCACACTCTTACAATTTTCCTCAGAATACTTCACAACAGAATTAGACGCAAATGCGAAAAAGATCTTGAAGATACCCAATTTGGTTTTAGAAATGCTATGGGAACCAGTTAGGCACTTTTTGCGCTTAACATCCTATTACAACAATGCCGTGACCAAAGAAAATATGTATTTGCATGTTTCGTGGACTTCGAAAAAGCATTCGATAAAGTACAGCATGTAAAATTAATGCAAATACTGAAAAATATCGGAATAGATGACAAGAATATTCGTGTCATTAAAAAATTGTACTGGAATCAAACTGCTATCATAAAAATTGGAGACAACTACACCGATGAAATCCCCAATGAGTCAGACAAGGTTGCATTTTGTCGCCAACATTGTTCAATGTTTACTCGGATCAGTTATTTAAAAAGTCACTTTAAAGACAACCATATGGAATAAAAATCAACGGAGAACTACTTAATGTGATTAGATATGCAGACGATACAGTAATTCTATCAGATAATATTGAAGGTCTTCAAATTCTGCTTGATCGTATTCACGAGGTAGGAGAGGAAATAGGCATTAAAATAAACTAAAGCAAAACCAAATTTTTAGTGTTTAGTCGTGACCCACATCCCGATGCAAAGCTTCAATCGAACGGAGTCCAAGTTGAGAAAGTTCACAAAATGACATATTTGGGAACTGTGATAACGGACCAACTAGATCCAGACATAGAAATAAAACGTAGAATAGCAATGAATAAAACTACTTTTATGAAAATGAAGTCATTTCTTTTCAATAACCATCTCAGTTTAGATCTAAGACAAAGAATGGTTAAGTGCTATGTTTGGTCTGTACTTTTGTATAGTGCAGAAGTGTGGAAGCTAAAAGTATCGATCATGAACAAAATTGAAGCATTGGAAATGTGGGTTCATAGACGAATGCTGAAAATACCTTGGACGGCAAAAAAAACTAATGAAGAAGTACTAAGGAGCGTCAAAAAAGACAGAGAACAGCTAAAGACTGTTAAACATCGAAAAATGTCTTATCTGGGACATATAGTAAGGGGAAGTCGGTATAAAATTTTACAACTGATACTTAAAGGCAAATATAGAGCCCGTAGAGGTGTAGGAAGAAAACAAGTCTCTTGGTTAAAAAACATTCGTAATGGACTCACATACCAAATGCAGGATAATTATTCCATATTGCAGAAGATCGAGAAGCCTTCGCGATGGTGATCGCCAACGTCGGATAAATCTGATATGGCAAGCGAACAAGAAGACCGGCTTGGTATACAAAACATTATTTTGTTGTAGGACCTCCTTATAAATAGTAACATTAAGGCGACGCCACAAGATGATAATACCTTTGAATCTAACCGTGAACGTGATAAAAAAGAAATAAGGGATAAAGAAAAGGTGCCACTAGTAGAAACTGAAGTAATTATTGAATTGGTCTAATAATCTAATTTATTATTAATATAATTGTTAAGACAATTTGTAAAAATAAAATATACCCAGAAAAAAAATATTTAAGTCTTTATACCATCATTATAAAAATATATTTAATTATTTAGAAAATATAATGTTAAGTTAGCTTTGCGGGACAGCGGAATGTTCCGCGGGACACGGGGCAGAACGCGCGATGGGAGCCTGAAAGTGTGAGACACGAGACGGGTCGCCTGTCTTGTGTCCTGCTGCCCCCGCATGAAACCCTATTTTCGCACCGATAAAGATTTTCATCCCTTTGAAATGAATTATGGGCGTGTTTGACCTAAGAGTAGACTTAATTTTCAATTATATTAAAAAACTGTTTTTTTTTTCGTTAATGTACGTTGGTTATTAAGTAATAAAAACAAAACATTCAACTAGTATGGCACAAAAATATTTTTGGACACCCATAACTTTGTTATAAATCTTCGTAACATACTAAAACGTAAGCAATATTATTTCGTAACAATTCAATTAATAATAATCGATATTTTTAATATTTTTTTTCTTGAAAATTAATTAATCGTATGCTAAAAACAATGATGTTTTGATTATTTGATTTAGTAATATTATATTGACAGTATTGACACTAAAATTTATAAACAAAAGATATTTTTTGCATGGTCACATTATACGTAAAAGGCGAATGCTATAAATAATTTTTTCTTCAAACGTCAAATAATGATGACATTACTTATCTAACTTGATCCTGTCAAAGTTTGATGTCACCGCCGGTAGCAGTTTTTTATTCCCATTTCTTTACGGCGCGGCGGAGGGAAAAATGTTGTCATGGCAACAATATGAAACATGTCACAAAGCAACAATACTAATGTCATTAACAACAATTAAACATAATTTTTATTTATAGTAATATTAAAAGTACAATTAGTTAATGAGGCATTTTCAAAATTGAAATCGTGCAAAAAGGTTCCCGACTCTTGATACGCATTGGTAATTGTTGATGATACTGATGGTCGAGAACAACTTTCAGCAATCATTCCCGATGTTGCCGGCTTGCGAACAACAATAAGCTGTCTTTAATAATTGCAAACAACTGTCAAACAACTGTAACTAGGGAGACGCAAATCCCACCGACGACTTAATTATTTTAATTTCTAACATCTAGACGACTTTGATAGTTCTCACAGTTAATTTCGAGTAAAAATAGCGTATGAATTGTACTATTTATGATTGAAAATTACTACGTTTGAAGAAAAAATAGTATACTTTATTCGGCAAAGAAGCGACTTTTCTTGACTTGCCCTCTATTACGCGCCTCACTTCGTTCGGCGCAATATCGGGCGCGTCAAGAAAAGTCATGCTTCTCCGCCTCATAAAGTAATATACTATTTTCTTTAAACGTCAAATAATAATAACATTACTTATCTAACTTAATCTTGTCAAAGTTTGATGTCTCCGCCAGCAGCAGTTTTTGTCCCATTTCTTTACAGTGGAGGGAAAAATGTTGTCATGGCAACAATATGAAACATGCCACAAAGCAACAATACAAATGTCATTAACAACAATTAAACATAATTTTTATTTATAGTCATATTAAAAGTACAATTAGTTAATGAGGCATTTTCAAAATTGAAACCATGCAAAATTGCAAAAATGTTCCCGACTCTTGATAAGCATGGGTAATTGTTGATGATACTGATGGTCGAGAACAACTTTCAGCAATCATTCCCGATGTTGGCGAATCATGAGGGTTTAAAATTTTTTGAGCATTATCGTTCTTATTTCTTATTGAATCCCTATATATCCTTCGGGAACCGTGCTTGATTTCCAGCCCCCATATCGTTTGAGGCATTCTAGATTTCCGCCTTCATCAATTAAAAAGAGTCAACATCTAGCCAAACAGTGTCATGACATTGAAGAACTCGAAAAAAGATACGACACGTTTAACATATATAAAAAAGTAAAAGAAGCGGCTGGTATCTTCAATAAGAAACAAAATGCATTGCTACAGGATGAAAATGGTAAAGTAATATTCGAAGTAGAGGACAAACTTAAAGAATGGGAAAATTACGTCACGAACCTATTCGAAGACGATAGGAGTAGTTCACCTCCCGATATTACTAACTGCGACGGACCCCTAATAACACGCTGTGAGGTTATAAAGGCCATACAATCATCAAAAGATGGCAGAGCGACTGGTCCTGATGAAATTCCAACTGAAATATATAAGCTTATAAAGGATAGCAATGTTTTAGAGGCTACAACTTCGTTTTTCAATACCATTTATACCAGCGGACAACTACCTAATGGTTGGTCTAACTCACTGTTTATAGCTCTACCTAAGAAGACAACAGCAAAAACCTGTGCTGATTATAGAACCATCAGTTTGTTAAACCACTTATTGAAAATTTTTTCTGAATACATGGTCGTATCTACAATAAATGTGAGGAATACCTGGATGACACTCAGTTTGGTTTCCGTAACGGATTTGGAACGAGAGAGGCACTGTTTGGAATGAACGTACTTGCTCAAAGATGTGATATATCTGTAGACATATACTGTTGTTTTATTGACTTTCAAAAGGCATTTGATCGTGTTAAGCACTCTATATTGATCGAAGCTCTAAAAGACATTGGCTTGGACGGCAGAGATGTTCGAATAATTGCAAATTTATATTGGAATCAAACAACATCAGTTTTAGTAGATGGTGTGGAATCACAAGCTCTCAATATTAAAAGAGGAGTACGGCAGGGATGCCTCTTGTCACCCCTGCTTTTTAACGTTTACGCCGAAAGAATTTTCAGAAAAGCACTTTCTGAAAAACAAGAAGGAATACTTGTGCACGGCGAAGTCATCAATAATTTGCGATATGCGGACGATACAGTACTCCTAGCTTCTAGTCAAGAAGATCTGCAAACACTACTTGATAGTGTCGTTGAGAGTTGTAGGGAGGCAGGTCTGGATCTTAACATAAGGAAAACCAAAATACTTGTAATAAGTAAACAACAGAATATAAAACCGTCTATATATGTAAATAATACCAAACTTGAGCAAGTTGAATAAAATCGTCTACCTTGGACAGCAATTAAATTGTAATGCAGAAAATCACGGCGAAATTAGATCCAGAATAGAGCAGGCTAGAGCTGTTTTTAGAAGGATGTCCAAGTGTTATGTAACAGAGACCTAAAATTGGCATTAAGGATCCGCCTACTTCGCTGCTACGTGTTCTCGGTCTTACTTATGCTGTCGAGTCCTGGACTGTGAATAAAATCGATCTAAATCGCCTTGAGGCTTTCGAAATGTGGTGCTATAGAAGAATTTTAAAAGTTTTCTGGGTGGAGAAGATTCGTAACTCTACAATACTTGAACGTCTCAGCAAGACTACTGAGATCATAAAAAGCATCAAGCAGAGAAAGCTGGAATATTTCGGACATGTAATGAGAGGTCCCAAATATAGATTGCTACAAAATATCATGCAAGGAAAAATAGCAGGCAAACGCAGTCCAGGACGAAGAAGAACCTCATGGTTGAAGAACTTGCGAGATCGGTATGGTGTAGATACAAGCATGCTATTTAGGGTTTAGACAGTGAATAAAATTAAAATAGCTATGATGGTAACCAACGTTCTGAAAGGACATGGTACATGAAGAAGAAGAATCAATTAAAAGTTTTGCTGAAGTTCATAAGTGACCCGTGTATGAGCTTGCATCGTTTAAATTTAAATAACTAGCTACTTTTTAGGCTACTGCACTGATCAAATGTATTCCCATGACGCTTCAATAACACTTTCCATTTTGGTACTTGATAAAAAATCGGTTTTCTGTGAAATTTTCAGGTCGCAGTGATGCATACTTTTTATACAGTTTAATGTAGTTTTGACTAATTATCGTAAAAGATCTAATTTGTCGTGTTTTACTGTCTGGGATTTTGATAGTTATTACATTTTCTTTATCCTCAATGTCCACAGTCTTCATTTTTACCATTTCGTCGCATCGACAGGCGCCGGTAACCCCAATCAACAAAACAATCTGAAATATTTTTATAATTTAGTAGAGTACACTACATGCTTTGCAATATAATTTTTTTTACCTTTAATCCTAAATACTACTTATCTGGCGCTTCAACCAAAAATTTATCAAACTCGTCTTTAGTGAAAACTTTAGACTTCTTTGCAGTATATCTTTCGCTTGTTTTTTTTTCAGAAAGGCACGTAACTTTAAAAATTTGCTTATATCCACATTTTTTCTAATAACTAACTCGGATTTTATCATAGAGTATCGTGACCACATTGTAGAAGATTTCCATTTATTTTCATTTTCCATTATATTAAAATATGCCAGTAAAATGTCTTCGGTAACTTGCCGTACTCCGCTTGTATCGCACCACTCTTGGAAGTGCTTGTACGCTAACCGATACTTTATTCCGGACATGGAGGGCCCCAAACGTGCTACTGCTTCATTAGCCGCGGACTCAATTTTGTTTAGGTTTTCCATTTTCGCACTAAATTTGCGCTTGCGGTTGCAACAACAATAAGCTGTCTTTAATAATTGCAAACAGCTGTCAAAGAACTGTAACCAGGGAGACGCAAATCCCACCGACGACTTAATTATTTTAGTTTCTAACATCTAGACGACTTTGATAGTTCTCACAGTTAATTTCGAGTCAAAATAGCGTATGAATTGTACTATTTATGGTTGAAAATTGTTACGTTTGAAGAAAAAATAGTATATCTACTTTATTCGTCAAAGAAGCGACTTTTCTTGACTTGCCCTCTATTACGCGCCTCACTTCGTTCGGCACGTAATATCGGGCGCGTCAAGAAAAGTCATGCTTCTCCGCCTCATAAAGTAATATACTATTACCTAGAGAAAGACATGATGAAAATTTCAATTATTTTATACAGAAAAAGGTAATTAATTATTATCATAAGTGATGAGACAGGGATGCGTATTGTCGCCAATTCTTTTTAATGCCTACTCCGAAGAGATCCCGAAAAAAGCTCTTGAGGGTGAAACAGCTGAAATAAAGGTAAATGAAGTTCCTATTAACAACTTCAGATATGCGGATGACACTGTGATCTTAGCCAAAAACATTGAAGATCTTCAGAGACTTGTGACCAGAATAGCAGAGTACGGAAAAGAGTATGGTCTAACAATGAATGTCAAGAAGACGATATTTATGAGAATATCGAAAACTTAAAGAAATAACGAGAATCTTCTAATAAACGTAACCAACGTCGAACAAGTAAACAAATATGCATATCTGGGAACAATGATTACACTCAGGAAATCAAAATAAGAATAGAAAAGGCTAGAGCAAATTGCAACAAAATGAGAAGAGTGCTATGTACCAACTGGAACTAAAAGTTAGGTTGGCGAGCTGCTATGTTTTTTCGACTTTATTTTATGGAATGGAATCTTGGACCTTGAATGCGACATCAATACAAAAACTGGAATCATTCGAGCTGTGGGTGTACAGAAGAATACTGAAAATATCGTGGACAGAACAGGTCACATACAAAGAGGTTCTGGGAAGGATGAATAAAGAAATGAAAATTTTAAATACAATAAAAACAAGAAAATTAGAATATCTCGGACATATTACACGTGGAGAGAAATACACCTTGCTCCGAATGATTATGCAGGGAAAGATCCAAGAAAGAGAGCATAGGGAGGCGTAGAATGTCATGGCTACGCAACCTGAGAGAGTGGTACGGATGTACATCAAATGAACTTTTCAGAGCAGCCGTCACAAATGTCCGAATAGCTATGATGATTGCCGACCTCCTCCGCGGAGATGGTACTTGAAGAAGAAGAAGATAAGTGATTTAAACTTTTATCTTATTCTAAAACATTATAAAACTATGATCATTAAAGTTTGACCTTGAAAAACATAGAAAAAGTGAGGTTAATATTTTGTTTGAAGTAAATTTCACAGTTATTATTACAAATATAAAGTATTATTATTTGTGAGCTTAAATTATATTAAAAAAAGAGTTAAATACTTATATAACTGGTACACGACACAATAATGATGCTTGAATAAAAACAATACAAAATACGTCTCACGCTACGGGAATACAATAACATACGACAATTTGCATTAACCAAAACAGAGACTTCTGACATTGGTCTTATTGCAACTAATTCAAACGCTCGCTTCTGATTGGTCGATAGATATAGGAGTTTTTGTAAACGTTGGAGAAGCGTGTTTTGGATACTTACATGTCCAAAAAAGAAAAAATATATTTTATTGACATTCGACCTTTTGCATGTACTACGACGAAATGGTATGTTCGATTTGTTCTTGATCGTATTTTCGAGTGTCTTATCAGCTTTTCATGATGACGTTATTAGGTTGACGTTATATTTTTGTAAAAATGGTATATCTGTAAATAAACAAATCATCATTATCATTTTGGCTTTACAACCCTTTGTGGGTACTAGCCTCCCCAAGAATTTTTTTCCAGTCGTCGTAGGAATCTTGTTCTGGGTCTTCCTCTTGTTCTTTGATCAAAAGGTCTATCAAGGAGCGTTTTTCTAGCTGGGTCGGTTTGCTCCATCCGCATTACATGGCCTACCCACCTCACACGTCCTATCTTAATGTGTTTTACGATATCTGGTTCCTGGTATATTCTATAGAGTTCGAAGTTGTATCGTCTTCTCCAGACAACATTTTCATTTATCGCTCCATAGATTCGCCTTAGTATTTTTCTTTCAAAACATCCTGTTTTCATTGCTTGTTAATAAAGTCCAGGTTTCTGAACCATATGTTAGGACTGGGCGTATTATTGTTTTGTAGAGTTTTACTTTTGTATTTTTTGAAATAACTGTAGATTTAAAAAGGAGATTAAGCCCAAAATAACATCGATTAGCCGTGCAAATTCTGCGGTTTATCTCTGCGGTAGTGTCATTTTCAGTATTGACTAGCGTTCCCAGGTATACAAATTCGTTAACTACTTCGATGACGTCGTTTTCTATAACAAGTGGCCGTAGTATTTGTGGTTGCATACCTATTATCATGTATTTCGTTTTATTGGTGTTTATTATTAAACCCATTTTTGTAGCCGCTTCCTTTAGTGCTACGTACGCCTCTCGTGTTGTGTTTTCCATTCTCCCAACAATATTGATATTATCAGCATGTGCTAGGATTTGCACAGATCTGTTATATATTGAGCCGGTAGTTGTGATTTGTGATGTACGTATTACTTTCCAGAGCTAGATTAAATAGTATACAGGAGAGTGGGTCTCTCTGAAGTAGCCCGTTATTTGTTTTAAAAGGTTCAGAGAGTTCCCCCTGGATTTGTACTCTGCACTCAACTTTTTCAAGGGTTAGTTTGGTTAGACTTACCAACTGATTTGGTACTCCTAGGTCTATCATTGCTCTAAACAATTCTCTTATATTTACACATCGTAGGCTGCCTTGTAGTCTATAAATATGTGGTGCATATCTACACCGTATTCCAGTGTTTTCTCTAGAATTTTTCTCAGGGTTGAAATCTGATGAATTGTTGATTTGCCACCTCTGAAACCAACCTGGTATTGTTCTATTATTCGCTATTTATTAGTAAATTGTAAATTTACCAATGTTTGTATTTTGAGAAAGATTTTCGAAGTGTAAATTGAAACGTCAATAAACGTACTTTAAACTTTAATTGTGGCTTATTCCCATTTAAATAATAATTATTTTGAGTCATTCTATAATCCTGGATATCGGACTAAAATATTATATTTAACCTCTTTTTTCGCGATAATTGAGTTTTATGTCAATTTTCAAGAATGTTTCACTTTATTCTTTTTTCTCTGAAATACTTCAAAAATATATATTCTATAAAAAAAAAGGTTAGTCTTCGTAAGTGGGTATATTTATTTAAAAACCCTTAAAAGGGCTACATAAAAAAACAAACGTTTTCGGACTAAACAGTCCATCATCAGGTTTAAAATCGCCTAAAATAAGTATAAACCATTTAGTTAAAACAAAGGTGGTTATGAAATTTTGACTATGGTTAAAAAAGCAAAATGGCTATACTTACTAGGTTAAAATGCCTCAGCCACCAAAAATACATGGGTAAAAACCCTTTAAATTACATACAGTTGTAAAAGATTATACATCTTGTTGTTAAAAAACTGTGATGTTCATTATTAAATTAAATATGACTTCAGGTAACATACATTGCAAAAAAATTTGGAAACCGATTTACAATATACCTATGAAAGGTGTCAAAAACAAAATGTCAATGTAACATAGAACTATATTAGTTATACCTAGTATTACTACAGCCAAAAGATTCAAAAATTATTTTTGATGATTTTAAAAAATAATAACAGCAATATAAGTGTTGGGATTTAAAATTTGGGTTATAATCGATGTGAAATCACCAATGGTGTTAAAGTCATGTTTAAGAGGATGACCTGTGTATTAGGTCATCCCAATATAACATATAACTAATATAGTTCTATGTTACATTGACACTTTGTTTTTGACACCTGTCATAGGTATATTGTAAATCAGTTTCCAGCTGTTCTCCGTGCGTAGAGGTTTTCTCCCCTGCTCTGGAACTCAAATTTTTTTGCAATGTACGGTACCTGAAGTCATATTTAATTTAATAATGAACATCACAATTTTTTAACAACAAGATGTATAATCTTTTACAACTATATGTAATTTAAAGGGTTTTTTACCCATGTATTTTTGGTGGCTCAGGCATTTTAACCTAGTAAGTATAGCCATTTTGCTTTTTTAACCATAGTCAAAATTTCATAACCACCTTTGTTTTAAATAAATGGTTTATACTTATTTTAGGCGATTTTAAACCTGATGATGGACTGTTTAGTCCGAAAACGTTTGTTTTTTGATGTAGCCCTTTTAAGGGTTCTTAAATAATACCCACTTACGAAGACTAACCTCTTTTTTTGTGATACGTGGTATACAGCCACCTACAGGAATTGTTTTCCTTGTGGATTTTATATATTCTATGTTTTCTGTGTCATCTTAGTCGCCAGATTTTATCGCATTTTGTTCTGATTCAGAATCCTCTTCACGTGGATAACCTTCTCTTTATCAGTATCATTTTCGTCTATGAAGTTTTCTTCACCGTCTGAAGCACTATATATAATCATATTTCTAAGTGCTTCTACATCTTCTGGATTATCAAGGATTTTTTCTGGTAGCCATATTGCAAGAAACGGGATTCATCCACGTAAACGATTTATGTGTCTGTGAGAATTTTATTTTACATTTTCTTTAGTTAACATTGTGTATATGGTTAATTGGGTTATAAAATAAATGGTTTTAGGTAGTTATAAAATAAATCGTAATATTTTACATATTTTTCATTTTAATTTGTTTTATTTTAATTGTCCGGGTTTTGTTGACACTATGTAGGTAGGTAATAAACTTTTGTAAAGATGATTCTAAATAAATTTCACCTTTTCCTATGAAATATATCCTTTCAACTTTTAAACTTTACATTGAATGAAATAAAACAAAACTAAAAAATTCTGAGATTCGGGGAATTAAAATTCTGAGAAGTTACTCTATCTTGTTTGAAAAATATATTATAATTGGTATTCGTAGAATAGAAACAAATAATTGACAACTGTGTTTTCTAAAATAACATGATACCTTCTTCTTTCTTTTAGATTTTAGGAAAGTTGTCTGTTTTAACATCGTACATCTAAAATATTTCAAAAGAAGTATTAAGTTTCTTCCACGGACAAAATATATTTCCCATTTTTAAATATCTTTTTATATAAAAATCTCAAGGACATCTTTAAAAGGGATATACCAATTTCTTTAAAACGTAAAACATTTGACCAATGTGTTTTGCCTTTGATGACCTATGGTGCCGAAACTTTGACATTAACGGCTACAAGTTAATACTTGGACAGGAGTTACCGATGTAATTTCCCTAATTGCCACACTGAAATGGAACTGGGCCGGACACGTCGCCCGAATCAGTGATGAAAGGTGAACGAAGAGATTGCTTAAGTGCATTATTTTTAAAAATTGCTTGCCTCTTATCACTTTAAAAAAAAAACAGTTTTTTTGAGTTACATCCCTTTTCATTAACCCTTAAAAAATTACGTGCAACTAAATAAATGGCTTAAATGAATTAACAAGTACAAAAAATGTCTAAAACCTCTATAAATATGATATTACAATAAATGTTCAAAATGACCCCCATTTTCTTCAATACACATTCGGTATCGTTTTAATAAGGAAAACCAAATGCGCTGAAAAATCATATTTTTCTAACGAAATTGATTTGCAGCTTCAATTATTCTAACCCTCAATTATTGTTCATCCTCTATTGTTACAGACTACACTTTTGATAAACCCCAAAAGGAAAAGTCCATGGGGTTAAGACCTGGACTTCTGGGTGGCCAAGAAATACCCCTTCCAATCCACCGACCAGGATAGTGCCTGCAAAGGTATTTCCGGACTTCATTACTGTAATGCGGTGGAGCGCCATCTTGTAGAAACCACATATTTTGCCTTATTGCAATGTTCACTTCTTCCAAATACTCTTGTAAACCGTTTGCCAAGAACTGCAAATAATTATCACCATTTAAATTGTTGGGAATAAATACTGAGCCTATTAGATTCGTCCTTTGGTGATGAGTTGTTTTTTTGGCGTGAGGATTTTCGTCGGCCCAAATGTGCTCGTTATGATGGTTTGTTATTCCATTTCTACCGAGGATAGAAATCGAATAACAGTTTCGAGTGTTTTCCATCAACAACCAATCTCAAAATCCAATCCTTTTAGGATAATCTTCAACCAGTAACTCTTCAACCGTTGTTAAGTGATAGGGTTTAAGTAGCTGATCCTTCAAACGCCTCTAAACCCTTACGTGAGGAACATTTAGTTGAGCAGCTATTACCCTTGTACTTGTTCCAGTGACTTCTTCATTGATTTCTAAAATGTCTTCATCAGTTGCATACATTTTTGAACGACCACTATTGCCAGTAACTTGCGGTTGGAATGTACCCGTTTTCCGTAAACAACGATCAATGTTCAGAAATAATCGTCTATCGGGTGTAATTCGATTGGGGTATTTTACTGCACAACGCTTTGCGGCTGCTGCACTATTTCCTTGACATTCACCTAGGATATTCCCGATAGTTTATTGAAATCATAATTTAATCTGATCCAACTTCCTCCTCCTCCTCCTCAGTCCTAAACCCTTTTGGGATGTGGTGACACCATCAGACCTTCACAGTTTTTTACGATTTCCCTCCATCCTTTTCTGTCCTGGACTAGTTGTTCTGCTTTATGTAACCCTTGGTTAATCAATATTTTTGTTTGATCTGCCTAACGGCTTGGAGATTTTCAACTGGGTCTCTTTCCTTCAACTCTACCCTCGACTATTAGTTTTTCCATCGTGCATGTTCTTTTAGCAATGTGTCCAAAATACTGCAACTATCTCTGTTGTATTTGTTTAAGCAATCTATCCTTTACTTTAAGTTGTTCTAATATCGATACGTTAGTGCGATGATCAATCCAGGATATTCTCAACATGTCCACGTTTCGAATGCATATGTGGCTATGGGAAAAATGAGCGCCCTTACCAGCCTTAGTTTTGTGTGTATTGTTATGCTAGAATTTTTCCAAATTGCTATCAGTTTCGTCATGGCTGTTCTAGAACAGCCATGATCCAACTTACCTAACGTTAAATGCATATCTGCCATTTCCTGAAATGTGTAGGCCATTGTAATATCAAAATTTCTTATTAATCTTATTCACACAATAAATGATAGCTTCAATTATTAATGGAACTGTTTGTAATTATTGTATCCGTAGAAACTAATTGTAATTTTATGACCAACTATAGTGTATTTTTATGTATGAGAGAGTAATAAAACAATAAATTATGTATGCAAATTCCTAAACTGTTGATACGGGTGACTCAATGAAAAACAGATATTTGTCAACAAGTTTACAGAAGTATATAGGAAAACAATTTTAAATTGAGTATGACCACCAGGTATAAAGGTTGGAGCAGAATAGAATACAATAGTTGTGAGGGTTACTAATCCCTAAATAAGGTTGCCAGTGTCGGAGTGATGGAGGTTAACAGGTACTAATGAATTTGCAAGAAATGTAAGATGTTTATTTTATTGGTTATATATAACCAATAAAAGTTTAATAAGTACCTACCTCTTTGCAAAATAAAGTTTAATTCTTTAGATAAAATAAAACATTTTATTTTATCTGAAATGAGTGCATTCCACGAAGTAAGGGTTTCAACAATTAAACATTTAATTCTTTAATTCCAGGAATCTACGACAGTAATTGACTAGATAATTTCCTTCTAAACTTATTCCACAGAAAATGTGATAGTGGGTTTTTCCATTTTGTAGGAAGGTCTAAGTGGCGTATTCAAAATTCTTAACAGTTCACTAAAAGTAGGTACTTCAGTTGCAAGGTGCAGTTTATTGTGTATACTAGTGTTATGGAAAATTTGGAAGTGCCGGGTAAACGCCGAAAAATTGGTCCTTTAACAGTTAATGAAAAAACATTAATATTTAATTGTTTTAAATCATTTACAGACAAATGTTTATGTGAAAGTGTTGATGAGACCGTTGAGTTAGTTAGCAGTACACTTGGTGTTGGGAAATCTACGATTTACAGAGTTATTAAAGAGAGAAATGTGGTAGTTTTCAAATGCCACGTAATGCTCCAGGGAAACCAAAATTTCAAATAGAATATCATTTTAAAGAAGGACTTCGACGGAAAGTGCATGAATTCTTCTTTAGACAAGAATTTCCAACATTGGATAAAGTTCTTGTCTCAGTTCGAGATGATAAGGATTACCCAGAAATGAGTCGAAGTACGTTATGGAAACTTTTAAAAGAAATAGGCTTCCGCTGGAAAAAGAATCCCAGAAATTCTATTTTATTAGAAAGAATCGATATTGTCATATGGAGAAGACATTTTCTAAGAACCATAAAGGAAATGAGCAAACCAAAAAAGAAAAAATATTTTATCTTGATGAAACATGGATCAACGAGGGTCATACACCAAATAAATTTTGGCAGGATGAAACTGTTACAAGTCAAAGGCACGCTTTTGTAAATAACTTATCTACTGGTTTAAACCCACCATCAGGAAAGGGACGCAGGCTGATAATAGTACACATTGGCAGTTCAGACGGTTTTGTTGAGGTGGTTTATTAACTTTTGAATCAACTCGTACCGGTGACTACCATGAAGACATGAACGCTGATGTCTTTCAAGAATGGTTCGAACAAATGATAGATCTTCTTCCTAAGAACTGTGTCATAGTAATGGATAATGCAAGTTATCACTCCAGACTTATAGAAGGACTGCCCACAACCAAGTGGTTAAAAAAAGACTTGCAGAATTGGCTGAGTTCAAAAAATATTACGTACCATCCCGGATCTATAAGAAAGGAACTTTATTCGTTGTGTGCCCTTCATAAAGAAAATTTAAAAAATACGAAATTGATGAAATTGCCAAAAATCGTGGAATGACAGTACTTAGATCCTCACCATATCATTGTGAATTAAACCCGATTGAACTGGTATGGGCACAGATAAAGAGTGAAGTTTCAAGAAAAAATACCACTTTTAAAATTCATGATGTTAAACAGTTGTTTTTGGAGGCCGTAAATAACGTAAAACCTGAAAACTGGGAAAAGGCAGTAAATTACACTATTAAATAAGAGGAAAAAATGTGGAAGCTGGACAATATTACTGATAAAATGATCGAGCCAGTTATTATAAATCTTGGTTCTGAAAGTTCATCTTCTGAATCTGATTTGGATTTGTAACAAGTAGCTGTAAGTTTTATATTAATATTTTTATTCATCTATTTAACATACCTTAGACGGTTTTAAAAACTCTTTTTCTCTTTTGTAATTTTTAAAAATTAAAAAAAATGTGAATTTTTTAAAACCCTTTTTAATGTAGGCCAGTCAGTTCTAATACAGTGTGTGATAAAAGAGGTCACTTTTGTTTACATACACATAACACTTTATAACACTGAAATAATTCATTACAATTATTCAAAGTAATTTTTCAATTAATCTTGAGCACGCCCATGGAGTGGTCGAAGGTACCAGTTAAAATTATGCTAATTACTCTCTCGTTCATAAAAATAAACTATAGGAAAAAACTAGTTTTTAGAAAAAGTGATAAGAGGCAAAAAAGTTTTAAAAATAATGTGTTAAACTAATGATGCCACAAAATTCATTTGATTTAAACGTACTCAAAAGTTTGGGAGATTTAGAGCTGCTTCTTCTTCTTCTCGTGCCACTCCTAGCGGAGATTGGAAATCATCATGGTAACTACGACTTTGTTAGCAGCACGCCTAAAAAGTTCAATCGAACTACACCCGAACCATTCACGTAGATTATGAAGCCACGATATTTTTCTTCTTCACACACTTCTTTTGCCCTTAATTTTGCCCTGCATGATGTTTTTTTAAAAGTTCGTACTTTTCACCTCTCACAATGTGCCCCAAGTATTCCATCTTTCTAGTTTTTATCTCATTTAGAATTTCGCATCTTTTGTCTAAAGTTTGGAGTACTTGCGTGTTAGTGACGCGGTCCATCCATGATATTCTGAGAATGCGCCTATAGCACCACATCTCGAAAGCTTCGATGTTTTTTATGGTCAACTGTTTTAGTGTCCAAGCCTCAACTCCATATAACAGGGTAGAAAAGACATAACACCGCTATTAAAGACTGATCTAGCGATTTCTATTCTACATCTAATCTCTTTTGTTTGATCAGTATCGTCTGTGATCCAAGCACCTATATATTTATAACAGGGCACACGCTCAATCGTTGTATTGTCTATTACAAGATTAGCTCTGATGTTCTTTGATTTCGTGATTACCATAAATTTAGTTTTTTTCAAATTAATTTTCAAGCCGTAACTGTTACAGTATATATCGAGACTTTGAACGAGATGTTGTAGTTCTACTAGCGTTCCCGTTAGGAGAACTGTATCGTCAGCATACCTTATATTGTTGATCATCTCACCATTTATTATCAGACCAAGATCTTCTTAATCTTCTTCTGAAAAAGTATATTAATAATAAATTAGATTATTACACCAATTCAATAATTACTTTAGTACCTACAAGTGGCACCTTTCTTTTATCCCTAATTTTTTTATCACGTTCACGGTTAGATTCAAAGGTATCATCATCTAGTGGTGTCGCTTTAATGTGGGATGACTATTTATTAGGAGGCCGTACAATTATACAATTTTTGTCATACCAGGTGTGCATCGCAATAAATCAAAAATATTTGTTGTTAACATCTTAAGGTTTTCTGTTTTTTTTTTTCTATAAATTTCTATAAATATCCTTACGTTGCAAACGTACTGCAGCTACTTGTATAACTTTAATTACCAAATAATTCCGATAATAATAAAAGTGTCGTTTTCGCGGGACATATGGGACGTTTCACGGGACAAAACACTAGTTCCGTTCCGAGTCGAGTCCGAGTTCCGTCCAGCAGACAAAATGCAGGACAAAGTGTGCGGCATGGGATATCCTAATCATTTTTCTGTGAGAATTTTTATTTTGCAGGCGAAATTGTCGCTCGAAATCAAATCAATCTTTTGTTTCATGACAAAATCTCCACCTAGAAACTTCATCGCCTATGGTTGAGCATAGGCACTTATTCCGTCAAACTAACCTAAAATGCATAAAAAAATATGTTTGCTCACTATATGTTGCATTACAGTCTTTATAATTTATGTTATAAATAACGTTTAATTGATGGTCTTTATTAACCTTGGGTTTAATATCAATCATAAATTATCAAAAACATCTGTAATAAAGACCATCAATGAAACTTTATTTATAACATAAATTGTAAAGACTGTAATTCAACATATAATGGGCAAACACACCCATACTTACATAGAAGAGTTGTTGCACACAAACATAGTGTCAATCAATAATAAGACTGGCATCAAAGATATTTCCAATATGTATCATAATTTAATAAATTGAGTTGTTTTTTAAATGCATTATGGCGGATATTTAAGATATCAATGTCAGTTACCAATTTTTAATCCATGTTAAACTTTTTTAAAAAGTGTAAACATGACATTTAATTGTAAAATGTAATGTTTATAAAATAAAATAAAGTGTTCATTGAAAATGGCAAATTTCCCGAAACGTTTAAGCAAAAGTTAAATAGTTTTATTTACATCAGACCGACAAATCCAGGAAATAAGAAAGTTTTTATTTATATGTATTTATAATATCAACATTTGAATTTTGCATAGATGCATAAGTTTGTAATCTTTTCTTATTCTCTTCGACGGTGATCCATTTTTATAAGAAAATGTTAAAGTTCATGTTGTTCACAAGTCTTTCGCAACTTCATGTGCTAGAAGAGATAAATAGCCCGTGCTGTACTATCGACAAGTAATAAACTAAAATCTGTTCAAAACACGCTTCTTAATTATATCTTTTTATCCATAATTTGAATTTTATATTTGTGGTTATGAAAATGTTATATCCAACATTTTTGGGGTATCGTTCGTTGATACAATAAATGTAACATTGATATAATAATTATTTTTGATGCTAAGATTTTTAATATATAGATGATGATTTTTTCCTAATGCTTCTTATTACTTGCTTTCAGTATCCTCTTCAGTTCCAATCAAATTGTGACTTTCCAGTGATTTAGCGCTTTCGTTTCGTAACCCTACTTTTTCACATTGTACTTGCAGCGGGTCACTTTACTCCACAGCCGATTAAGAGGTTTCTATATGAAGAATAAGTATGAGTATAAAGTGCTAAGTTTGGTCTCACGGGTAACTATAACAAAATCAAAATAATTGTTATTGATCGCCAAAAACACTTTTCTGAAACCAGAACTATTGCGCGGTGTAAGTTAGTTTCCTCTATGATATATCTTGTAATGTATACATAGCAAGAAAATAAAGAATAGAAAAAATAAGGGCTAAGTAGCATAGAGAAGATAATAATTATTTAAAATAATTATTATATATTCCAAATTAAATAAAGAATAAATTCAATACAGTAACGTATACAATTTAAATTATACAAAGGAAACAATTGACCCAGTAAGTTGCATGATATGAGCCAATATCAGTTGCAACAATTGTTCAAAAAAGAAAATAGTCACGTTTTAATAAACATAGACCTACGCCGGAAAATATCAGCAGCGCCGACCTGGTTTAAATCACGAGGACTCAACAAAAACTCGACCTTGGTACTATAATCGGCATTTGAGAATACGAGCTCAATAAAAACAAAGAAAGAAGAGGCCAAAGGGAGTCAGTAGTAGCAGGGCAGCCGTGACTGCCCGAGGCAGTAATTGCCAGCAGGGTCAGTCAGTATTATCGGGCAGGACTGTCAAGACGAAAGGCGACACCAGGTGCGGATTACGCGTGATAGTTATATTTCGACGGGATATAGTTCCGTATAAGTGTCGGGTACTGGGAGTTCGAAAATCGCGACAGAGCGCGGTACCTCCACAACTGAATTCGATTTCCAGAGGAACTGAAGGGCGTATCATTAGCTAGAGCCTAAATATGCGAAAGGTAACATAATTCTATATACTAACCCGAGTAAATTATAGTAGTACAGATTGTCACCCCTTTACTTTCTTGCTAAGAACTCAAACCAGTTAATATTGATTATATCTGACAGCTTGTTAACTTAATTGTAAACCACTTAGTATATTCAATATATTTGTAGACTCTAAATTTGGTTTTTATGTTCCTTCCGGCCGATTCAGACAGAGACCAGAAGAGTACAAAATTTCTGCTTATGCATATCTCCGGCTTCTAAGGTAAGCCCATAGACTCAACTCTTAACAGGACCTGAGACTGAGAAGTCCTTAATCCCAGAAATCCTTACCGTCTTGTAAATCCACGAAGGCGAGCCAGCCAGTTCAGACTAGTGGGACCAGTAAGCCTTGCAGCCGCTCGCAGGGATAAGCATCCTTAGGTTCATATCGAGGATGTTACATTGGTGACAGCGTTGTACTAAGGTGAAGATTTTCTCACCTTCTAGTTCCAGATTCTACAATAGGGGACAACCCGCTACTTTTACAGTGGCGACCTCCCTCTAGTGGTACAATCTTGGAGCTCTAGTTAACAACACAGACAGTTGTGAACCCGAAATTCGAAGACGCATTTAACTAGCAAAAGCAGAAATTACTTAACTACTCAAATAATCAAATAGTCGAAGCGTAGAAGTTTTTAAAACGTAGATATGAAGACGACTGCTTCGAATTCCATCATAGATGACTTGTCCCACCAATGGATCGGTTCTAGATGACTTAAAACCCAATCAGCGTCTCCCTAGTAGTGTTAACTCTGGAATTTTAAAATTCTCTTCTGTGATATTCATCTAAGCGATCAAAAAATGGAGTTGGTGGTCCAAGGAAGATGGTGATCCAAGACTGATGATAGGGGGCTAATGGAGATGAATAGGAAAGCTCTATTCATTATATGAATAGGTAATGCACTATTAAAAAATATATAGATGACTTCCTCATTCCGCTAAATTTCATTGAGGTTTCCTTTCACAATTTATAACAATATTTAATTTCTATATATAATGAAATTATTTATTTAAATCACGTTTATGTTAGATATAATATGTAAAAATAAGTCACAGATTTTATTCAATTGCCAATAAACAACTCAGTTTCTTATCTGCCATAATTGCGAGTATTCTCATTAAATATATAAACTATTCTTTGCTGCTGACCTTTCAAGACCCTATCTACTGCGTAAGTTTCCAGAGGTTATTTAATCACATACTAGCCTGATTTGCAGTCAAGCGAATAAGAGTGGTGTAAATTAATTCAAAATCTTTTCATTGTTTACCCCATTAAATCAATTGTTACACTTTATTATCAATAACCTTTCAGCCATTTCTGTTGTAAGAGTATGTTAAGCTCTGGCGCCTGTCAATTGAATCCTTAGGTAAGTTAACTTTTTTTTTAAGATAGTATATTTTTAAATATTTATTAATAAACATAAATGGATCTAAGACTTTTTTCAAATATTATTTTAAAATTTAGAGACAGTTACTTCTACATATCATCCTACATAACAGCAACTGTTCAAGAGAGCAAAATTTATTTTTATTCTACTACTATGAAAAAAATTTGAATGCCGAAAATTAAATTATATATTTTTGCTTATATCCAATGTAAATTTTTTACGTATACACAAAAGATACGTTAACCTGCAGTCCCATTGTCTTCGCGGCTTATTCTAATGTAACAAAACTTGTAAATAAATTCAATGTAGATTTTTCTTAAGGAACACTGACCTTTTGGTAACCAAAGGTATGACTGTGGGTTATTATTAATAATTGAGGACCATACCTGAGGTTTTACAAAACAATCTCGCTGAAGGTTCCAACAATAGTAGGATATATATATATATATATATATATATATATATATATATATATATATATATATATATATATATATTACCATAAACGTATTAAATAAATTAAAATAAATAAAAATAAAAAAATATAAATTAAATTAAATTAAGCAATAGTGTCCGTTAATTTATCCTTCAAGCCATTTGAAATTGTATTAATTTCCACAATAAGGAAGCTGCAAAACGGCATGCAAGCAGGTCGGGAAAAAGTAATTATAGCTTGGAAAAGCTGCGAAAATTTTTTAGCATCAGTCCGCGATTTTATCCCTTATACCAATAAAACTGTACGATGCTTGTAGCTAGAATAAATACTTTGTCTTAGCGGCAAAACGATTCGACAAGTCTATAAGGGATGCATAAGTCGTACATTTGTTAAAATCTTTTAGTGAATTTCCACGATTTTCTTCCCTATGTCACTTTGCATAGATATAGAAAACTATATGTTAAGCTCATTTGAAAAAAGGCATAAGTACTCCAAGTTGCTTTAAAATTTAAAATCGACATCATCAAAATTGATATAAATGTCACTAGCGGTTTTTAGTCATTATATTTTTATGTAAATCATTTGTCAGAATCATTCACCGGGTATAAGGCATTCCATGTCAAGTGGGACAGCTCCGGAGCCAAAAATTTGTATACCTCTTCTGTAGATAAAAACGTAAAGATCGCCCAATTTTCATACCAAAATGTGCAATACAGTGAATTTCTTAACTCATGACAATGTGTTCCATTTTTTAATCATGAAATTATTTTTTACTTTCGAAGTTGCCCATGATAAAAAATTAGATCTATATAAGTTATGTATATTAATTTAATGATGCGATGAGTCTATATCTTTTGCACGTGTGACGTCACTTTTCGACAAATATCACCAGAAATGTTCTCTTTTGCATGTTCTTCATTATACTAGATTATACGTCGTCGAAAGAAAAAAAAAATGCATTCGATGCGCGTTTATGAATTTTTTTACACACTTGTATCGAAAATAAGCTTTTTTATTAATATAATAATACCTACCTTCAATTTTATGTCATTTATTTCTTGAACGAATACATCTCCCTCGTGTTTAGGGATTTCAACGCCCCCCACATACCATGTGAACACGTACGAGCCCTCAACCAGTACCCATCTATAGTTGCAGGGCACATCTAAGTAAGCATTGCTCTAAATGTTTCCTATATATATATATATATATATATATATATATATATATATATATATATATATATATATATATATATATATACTGGGCCGCTTGTAGCCAGTTTCCCGCTACACGTTTATATCATCGGTACATCTAGTCGGTGGTCGTTCTCGGCTTTTTTTTATAGTTTCTGGTCCTCCATTCCATAATAGGTCTCGTCCACCGTCTATCTTGTGTTCTGGATAAGTGCCCTGCCCAATTCCACTTAAGCGTCGTGGTTTCTTTCGATGATGTCTTGAACTCCTGATATTTGCGTTACACATGGACATTGAACTGTTTAGAATATGGCTTAATTTGCCAAATGCTGCCCATGTTAGGCCTATTCGCCTCTGTATTTCATGTGTTTGATTGTCTCTGCTTATTTTGGTTTCGTGTTCCAGATATTTGTAAGTGTCTGTTTATATATTATTATAATTATTAAACATTATATAATAACAGTTTATTTTAGTCTTTTTTAATACAGTTTTTAAGTATAATATAAATCTAAAAATATCGTAAATTGATTATATTAATATTGATTTAATAAACCTACGTATTCCAAAAATGCTAATTAAGTAGGTACCTACATAAAAACGCTTTTATCAGGAATTACTATACGCGTTTCTTTTGTTTTCAATTTCCGCTTGTTTATAATCTTTGACTTAAATGTATTGACATTTCATCAGATTATTAAATTTGCTGAGGGTTGTTCGTAACATGACAAAATTTCTACAAAAAAATTTATATTCTCATCCTGTTAACAGATTTGTTAAAGGCAATAGATTTATACAACGCGTGGAAAATCTATGAAGCTAGTAGGCGTAGTAATATTAGGAAATTTCTTTTATAAGTAGAGGTTTTTAAAATAGCCAATTTTTACATATTATTTGCATTGCTTTGGATGCACCAGTTTTCCACCTCAGGGGCACTCAAACAGACAAACCTTTAGATTGAATTTAAAAGATACATATTATCCTTAATATAAAGTTGTAAATAATCATAAACTTGATATAGTTAACCTTTAATATCCTAAATTATTATAATTATTATTTAAATGGAAATAAGCCGCAATTAAAGATTAAAGTACGTTTATTGACGTTTCAATTTCCACTTCGGAAATCGTTCTTAAAATACAAACATTTAATTGTGGCTTATTCCCATTTAAATAGTAATTACATTAAAATGGCACAAGAAAATAGCTTTAAAACAATATAAATTATTATATTTTTGGAAAATCATTGGGGTACTGTAGTCGAGTTTTTGAGCTTATTTTCAAAACAAATATTAGCTAAAAAAAATTATTAGCTAGTGAGAGCGCCCACCAAAGTGGCGTGGCACGTAGCAAGTAGCACGCGTCTAGCATGTTTCGTAAAATATAACCAATGAAAACGAATGATCAGAATGAATGACGTCACTGTCATTTTGGTGTGCGCTGAATCATTCGTTTTCATTGGTTACATTTTAAGAAACATGCTAGACGCGTGCTACTTGCCACTTGCTATGTGCCACGCCACTTTGGTGGGCGCTCTCACTTAGTGAGAGCGCCCACCAAAGTGGCGTGGCAGTGGCAAGTAGCAAGTAGCACGCGTCTAGCATAATGTAACCAATCCTAACGAATGATTAGAATGAATGACGTTACTGTCATTTTGGTGTAAACTGAATCATTCGTTTTCATTGGTTACATTATGCTAGACGCGTGCTACTTGCTACTTGCCACTGCCACGCCACTTTGGTGGGCGCTCGCCCTTAGGGTTCAATAACGCCACTACAATCACCCTGATCTGTCTGTTTGTGAAAATTATTTTTCGAGGGTAAAAGTATACTCTTTGGTAAACGATTTTCACGAATATAACCGATGCACCATCTACCCTTTTCTCGCATATTCGACAGTAGATTAACACTGGTAAACAAGTTATTTACAAAGAGTTTATTTGATAAATTTCTTTTATTTGTAGGTAACTCACGCAACATGTTTTTCAGTGGAGCAGTAGCTTTTCCATATAATTTTTTGCCTCTTTCGCTGGATTTTGGGTTCTTTCCCTAATATACATCAAAATGCCTCTATACTTCTCAGCGTCTACTTTCTTGTACAATCTTCTCTTTTCCGTTAATTGTAGTAACTCATTATTCACTTAGGATTTTGTAGTGATACTATTGTTCTTTCAACTTGGTCGATCAACAACAGATCAGATCTTTGTGCGAAGGCAAATACTGGAAAAAACCAATGAATTCAATATCGATACATACCATCTTTTTATAGACTTCAAATCTGCCTATGATAGTGTCCTAAGAAATAAACTGTATGAAGCCATGAATGAATTCCACATCCTCGATAAACTGATAAGATTGGTTAAGGCTACTTTAATACTACATTAATGCGTAATGTGGTTTGCAAAGTCGAAATACAGGGCGAACAATCACAGGCGTTTTGAACGCATGTTGGGCTGCGACAGGGAGACGCGCTGGCGTGTCTGCTTTTCAACATAGCACTGGAAAAGGCGATCAGAGATGCCCGAATAGACAACAGAGGAAATATTTTTAATAAATTATCCCAAATTTTGGCATATGCAGATGATGTGGACCTAGTTGCCCGCACAACACGCAAGCTAGAAGAAATGTATACCACCTTCTTAAATGCCTCAAAATCTATGAGCCTGCAAATAAATGAGGAGAAAACTAAGATGATGGCATCAACACCCAACAATAGAGTCAGGAACATCGTTTCCCAATTCACGGTTGATAACTCTACCTTTGAAGTGGTGGACAAATTCATATACTTAGGCTCCCTGATCACCAAAGAGAACGCCATAACGGAAGAAATCAAGCGAAGGATAATAATGGCAAACATATGCTATTTTGGACTGAGTAGACATATGAGAAGTAGAACCTTAAGCCAAAAAACAAAAATAACCATATTCTGCTTATATTTGAAAGAAGGATCCTGAGAGGAATATTTCTGAGAGGATAGACGTAGTATCTCTTATAAGGATAGGAAGACTAAGATGGGCAGGACATCTAGCAAGATCACCGCAGAACAACCCTCCTAGAAGAATCCTTATGTCACAACCCGTGGGAAGTAGAAAAAGGGGTAGGCCAAAACTCAGATGAAAGGATGGTGTAGATGAGGATGGTAGAAAGATAGGCGCAGCAAACTGGCAACGGTTGGCAATGGATAGGACTGCCTGGCGTAATAGACTTGGGAAGGTCGAGGCTCTTTCATAAGGCTGTAGCACCATTGATGATGATGATGATTATGTTTCTTTCACTTTAGGATATTTTCGTTGGTCTTAAGAAAATTACAGTTTTCACCATACCAAAAGGCCTGGGGGGAGGGCTTGCTAGCAAATCTGCTATTTTGCCCTGTTGCCTGTTACACCAGTACCCAACTTACCTAAACGGGATAGCTGGATAGCGGGAATTGGAAGGTAGTATCACTACTTCAATTGCATTTTCCAGAGCACTACGAATCTTAAATACTACACTGGCCTAGGCCGAGACCCTGCACACGCATCCTGTATTAGCAGGTCGCATCTTTCAAAGCTCAGGCTCAAATAAAACCTAGACCCCATACCCATCAAGGAATTTGTGTCAACACAAATGCATAACGAATATTCCCTCCTCGAGTGGTGATGACCACTGCCGATCCAATAAAACCCGTTTGGGTAAAGTAGGCATATAAAGGGTATGGCCAGCATCCGAAAGGAAGTCTATAATATTTTTCTTTAAGTACTCTTTAAATTTTTTAAATAGCTGATCTCTTACAGATAAATCTTTCAAGAATGAACGTTGTATTTGATGCTTATTGCAACATGCAGTTAATTTCTTTGAAGCGGAGATCAGATGTGTTATAACAACCGAATTAGGTTTCGAGGTTTAATGGTTTCGAAACCTTTTTCGTATTAAAACATAATCTAATTCCCATTAAAGAATATTTAATCACATATCATTTACAGTAATATATTACAACAAGGTATTACTTCCATGAAATATAGAAAAACCCAAATACCGACGGCAAAAATCTCTCGAAAAATGTTTGCACAATTTTTTTCTATCAAGTGAATAAAACTAAAATTAAAATTATTGATTCAAATATTGCACAATAAGTACTGATATATCTTTAAAGACATTAACCTTCAAAAGGTCAATATTTTAATAATCTATTAAAAATTTGTGTTTAATATACATAATATTTTTTAATCATTCATTAGGTTGTAAATATGTTTTAAATGTAACACTCACTTATGTGAGGTGCATCTCTAATCAGAACTAACAAATAACATGCATGTTTCGGTGATTAAGAATAAAACAATAACAGTTGGAGAGAAGTGTTAAACGTAATTTTCTTTTAAATTAAAATTGAAAATCTTTACAACTGTGAGTTTCAAAAAAGTTTAAAGCATTCGGATTTAAAAGTGTTTACTGTATCTCCTGCAATGGTATGTAGTATGTTTAATCTCATCATTTATATAATTTTTCGGTTTTTCAATTTAATAACTGTTTTATTATTAATCTTTATACTATATTCTAAAATCAAATGTTTATCTAATCTATTTATCAATAAATATTCCCATGAGAATTTTTGCATAATCACTTTTACGAGATATCCCAAAATATGGTTTAAAAAGTCGCCCAGGCGAAAAGTTGTTCATTTTTTTTAAGATGTTTTTTTTTTACACAAACTATAAAGTCTGGTCCATCGATATTTCGTCCGTTAGCAAATTCAAACAGATAATACTTGTATGTTATGAAATTCGAGCAGCCGATGTCCAGGGACGTATCGCGATATTGGTTGTTTCACCGACACAAATTTTTTGATACAAGTATTAAATGGGGCGGTGAAAGGAAAAGTAGTGTAAGTCATCTAAGCATCATTTTGAGATATAAAAGGTTTTACTATAGTGTATTTTTATGTATGAGAGAGTAATAAAACAATAAATTATGTATGCAAATCCCTAAACTGTTGATACGGGTGACTCAATGAAAAACAGATATTTGTCAACAAGTTTACAGAAGTATATAGGAAAACAATTTTAAATTGAAGATGACCACCAGGTATAAAGGTTGGAGCAGAATAGAATACAATAGTTGTGAGGGTTACTAATCCCTAAATAAGGTTGCCAGTGTCGGAGTGATGGAGGTTAACAGGTACTAATGAATTTGCAAGAAATGTAAGATGTGTTTATTTTATTGGTTATATATAACCAATAAAAGTTTAATAAGTACCTACCTATTTGCAAAATAAAGTTTAATTCTTTAGATACAATAAAACGTTTTATTTTATCTGAAATGAGTGCATTCCACGAAGTAAGGGTTTCAACAATCAAACATTTAATTCTTTAATTCCGGGAATCTACGACAGTAATTGACTAGATAATTACCTTCTAAACTAATGCCACAGAAAATGTGATAGTGGGTTTTTCCATTTTGTAGGAAGGTCCAAGTGGCGTATTCAAAATTCTTAACAGTTCACTAAAAGTAGGTTCTTCAGTTGCAAGGTGCAGTTTATTGTGTATACTACCTTTAACTACTATTAACTTTAACAGTTAATGAAAAAACATTAATATTTAATTTTTTTAATCATTTACAGACAAACGTTTATGTGAAAGTGTTGATGAGACCGTTGAGTTAGTTAGCAGTACACTTGGTGTTGGGAAATCTACGATTTACAGAGTTATTAAAGAAGAGAAATGTGGTAGTTTTCAAATGCCACGTAATGCTCCAGGAAAACCAAAATTTCAAATAAAATATCATTTTAAAGAAGGACTTCGACGGAAAGTGCATGAATTCTTCTTTATACAAGAATTTCCAACATTGGATAAAGTTCTTGTCTCAGTTCGAGATGATAAGGATTACCCAGAAATAAGTCAAAGTATGTTATGGAAACTGTTAAAAGAAATAGGCTTCCGCTGGAAAAAGAATCCCAGAAAGTCTATTTTATTAGAAAGAAGCGATATTGTCATATGGAGAAGACATTTTCTAAGAACCATAAAGGAAATGAGAAATCAAAAAAGAAAAATATTTTATCTTGATGGAACATGGATCAACGAGAGTCATACACCAAATAAATTTTGGCAGGATGAAACTGTTACAAGTCAAAGGCACGCTTTTGTAAATAACTTATCTACTGGTTTAAACCCACCATCAGGAAAGGGACGCAGGCTGATAATAGTACACATTGGCAGTTCAGACGGTTTTGTTGAGGGTGGTTTATTAACTTTTGAATCAACTCGTACCGGTGACTACCATGAAGACATGAACGCTGATGTCTTTCAAGAATTGTTCGAACAAATGGTAGATCTTAGATCCAGACTTATAGAAGGACTGCCCACAACCAAGTGGTTAAAAAAAGACTTGCAGAATTGGCTGAGTTCAAAAAATATTACGTACCATCCCGGATCTATAAGAAAGGAACTTTATTCGTTGTGTGCCCTTCATAAAAAAAAATTTAAAAAATACGAAATTGATGAAATTGCCAAAAATCGTGGAATGACAGTACTTAGATCCCCACCATATCATTGTGAATTAAACCCAATTGAACTGGTATGGGCACAGATAAAGAGTGAAGTTTCAAGAAAAAATACCACTTTTAAAATTCATGATGTTAAACAGTTGTTTTTGGAGGCCGTAAATAATGTAAAACCTGAAAACTGGGAAAAGGCAGTAAATCACACTATTAGAGGAGAGGAAAAAATGTGGAAGCTGGACAATAGTACTGATAAAATGATCGAGCCAGTTATTATAAATCTTGGTTCTGAAAGTTCATCTTCTGAATCTGATTTGGATTTGTAACAAGTAGCTGTAAGTTTTATATTAATATTTTTATTCATCTATTTAACATACGTTAGACGGTTTTAAAAACTCTTTTTAATGTAGGCCAGTCAGTTCTAATATAGTGTGTGATAAAAGAGGTCACTTTTGTTTACATACACATAACACTTTATAACACTGAAATAATTCATTTATTTTTTACAATTATTCAAAGTAATTTTTCAATTAATCTTGAGCACGCCCATGGAGTGGTCGGAGGTACCAGTTAAAATTATGCTAATTACTCTCTCGTTCATAAAAATAAACTATAGAAACATTGTAATTAAATCTGTGGAACATTATTTATAAACATGTTTGTGATATTTTTTTTTTTACTAAGAACATGTTCAACTCTATTAACATTTTTTGTAAAAAATAAAACTATGTTAAGGGGTAGTTTTTAAGGGGTGAAATAACTTACAGCACTTTTCCTTTAAGAGTTTAAGTTTAAAAAGAATGTAAAGAAATCAAAATATGTTTATTGTTTTTACATTAGAAAATCAAATATAAATTCACTAGTTTATTAGTCATTGTTTTCTTCTACATCAGGAAGTGGTCCAGCTTCGTCATTGACCTCATCAGATGATATAAGATTTCTAAAATAAGAATATTGGACTGGAGGAATGTATGGTAGTAAATCACACATATCCCATTTTTTAGCTGGCATTACTGGTCGAGGTGCTGTGTACAGGCAATCCAGTTGAAGATTTTTCAACAATGTTGGCCTTCCCTTCTGCTTGCTTCGAACGAATATTAATTTGTGAAAAGGAAAAATCTTCATTTAATGTTTCTTTAATAGAACAGTGAAAATGGCTCATCTTTTTTGACTCTAATCCACTGGTTGGTTATCCGTATTTGTTTTTCTTTTTGAAATTGATTTAGTGAGATTTTTCAGATCTATAAAAGTCTTCTCTAAGCATTTTTGTGAAAATGAAAGCTCTACACCGAACTATGACTGAAAACATGATATTATAGATGATATAAATTACAGTAATTATGCCAATATTATGTCTGTAGTTTTTTAAAATGAATAAAATGTTTAAGCAGACAAGGTAAGACCCATAAATTGGTATAAAATAGTCTATTAAATTGTAATAAACTAATAAATGAACAAATAAATAAAACATTACTTACATGCCGGTACTCTATTAATTGATGGTTAAAAGAACATTGTTCAAACTATCCTGTATTGTTGAATGGAGAACTTAAGTCTATTGTAATTGTTTGACAATAAACGGGGAAGTTCTTAAGGAGATAGATTTTATAAAATGAAGTAGAGATAGGTGTAATGTGAATGTTTGTTAGATGAAAGTGATGTTGTATAACATTGAGTTATTTAAAAGTTATTTATATTTATTCAAGAGATATATTTATGAAATGTGTGTTATTTATTGAGATTTTATTTTATGAAGGTGACAGTTGTATGGCAATGAATGAGATTAGATGTACAAATTGTGTGGGTGTGTAATTCTTTCAACTTGTAATTATCAAATTTCTTTGATAAAGTTCTATTGACATATATTGCAAATGATTGCAAAGTCAAGTATATAAAATTATTAAGTTAAATTAAAGGTTAAAATGTGACAGATAACTGTCACACTTTAACCTACATTTGTCAAATTTACCTCTAAAATCTAATAGATAACATAAAAACTCATTGTCTCCAAGTAAGAGATGTAGTGCATTCAAGTCCTTAGTTTTTTAAATTTAATGTTTGTTTCGTCCCCCTTAAGTGTTTTCTGTGTGTCTTAAATCGTCCTTAATTGGTTTAACTTTAATAATTTTATATACTTGACTCTGCAATAATTTGCCTTATATGTCAATAGAACTAACACTATTATTTAAAAGTTGAAAGAATTGCACTTAACCTTTAGTTTTAACCTTGTTTAGGCTTACGCCTCTTCAAGGAACGGGGAACACCTTTTTTTTGACGGAGTTGTGGTGGTTACGAGATAAGACGTCAACTGATCGAAACGCGGCCTAAGAAGCAGAGAAATGCTAAGGAAGAAGGGGGGGAAAGAAGGTGGCTTATTTTGTGATCGATAAGAATCGTGAACACACAAGAAGAATTGGGGTTGCCTAGCATGCAGTGAGGTACTTCAGGGTTACCAGCCATACAGTAGGAACGGCTCTTTATCAGCGTTTTTGGTGCGCAGCTTATCTGCGATAGTATATGGGGAAAGATTCTAAAATATCAAAATACTCATCAGGAAGTTCAGGTCCAGCGTTATGTAAAAATTTTAGCTGGAGGGAATGGAACTTTTTTGGCGGGATGCCTGGTGAGTATTTGCCCTCTATGTGTGCAAGGTGTCTTTAATGTTTGTTTTGCTCGGTTGTTCGAGCCAGCTATGGTTCTTAGGACATACTTCCTCTACTGAGGGTTAGGATTCTGTCCTTAATAGGCGTGATGTTAGCTAATGCGTGTATGTGGGCCAATGGATACAACCAGTCTTTTCTCATGCAGAAACGTAGTATTCTACGCTCTGTGGCGGGTGATGGCATTAAGTTCGTGGTTCCCCAGGGAGAGGTAAACGCATGCCTTGTATTCGATAATCGGTCTGATAAAAGTCTTGTAGGTGTGCAACAAAGTGTTAGTGGACGTTCCTCCTAGTTTACGGCTAGCACTTTTAGGAGGTTGAGCCTTTTTCTCATCCTGTCAAGGGATTCTTGGACGTCATGCCCTTCCATTGAGAGTTCTCGTAAAACGAACTCCCAAGTAGAGAACTGAGTTCCTGAGAATAAGGTCCTCTCCCAAAAGTATCACCCGGCCCTGAAGGCCGCGTCCGTATCGGGGTCTGAATAGAATTGCTTGGGTTTTGGAGGGTTAAGGTAACCCTCCATTTGTTGCACCACCTCACGACTCTGTCAAGATAATCTTGCGATTTCTCGAATACAGACCGTCGCTCTCCTTCCCTGTAGGAGCCTGAGGTAAGAATGGCTGTATCATCAGCAAATAGGAGGAGAGACTCTGATCCTTGCTGTGGGCGGGGGATGTCGCTATTGCATACTGTGTATAATATTGGAGCAAGTATTGAGCCTTGGGGCACTCCTGATTGGGGAGTGAATGGAGTGGAGAGATGCACTCCTATTTTGATCCGAACCGTCCCGATGGGAGAGATAGGAATTTATTAGTTTAACGAAAGGTGTTTGGCAGTCCAGCAAGGTGGAGTTTCTCGATCAAGCCTGCGTGCCAGACATCGAGGAAAATGCCTACGACGTGCTTCCTTTCGTTAATGGATTGTGAAATGAAGGTTGTTGCTTCAACCAATGCATTTTGTGTGGAGTGTCTAGCCCTGAATCCGAATTGTAGTTTGGAATGAGGAAGTGAGCGTCTAGGAATTCTACGAGTCTTGCACACCCACACAATTTGTACATCCAATCTCATTCATTGCCATACAACTGTCACCTTCATACGTGACAATCTACATCTTCAAGAACTTCAAGAATTATTTTATATCTCGATCACTGTTGGAGATACGGCAATTTTAAGTAGCCCAATTGAATTCTGCCTGTTTAAAAATATAGAAAACCATATATAACTTAATATTCAATATTTTTGGACTTACGGCACTTTTCCTTAGTTGAACAGAATACGTGGATAATGCTCTTTAATTTGACTCCGGTAAATGCCTGGCGGATTGTTGTATTCTAGTGATTTCTGATTAAAATCATTTTATGATTTTACACTTAGTGTACATGTACACTTTTATGTAATTATAAATTTAACTAGCTCAGTGTACATTTCAAATAAGCTTTGAAGGCATTATATTTTTTAATAATATTAATTTAAATTCACTTCATTTTTATTTATACATTTCCCCTGTCGTCCGGTCTTTTAATTAATTATTAATTATATTTATTGTTATATTTATTTAATAAATTATAATATTAATTAATTATTTATTAAATATTTTCATTTTTAATCAAGAAAAAAAAGGAAAAGGATTAGGGTCTAGTTCAGATTATGGAAATCATATTACTTACACAGAATATACATAGATTAATAATAAGATTATATACAGATTAATACGAACTTTTTAAAATATTACGTGTGAGAATATATCCCTTTTCATTAACTTTATATAGTCAATGATTTACTGATACCTTATACATCCTTGATTTAGAAATAATATCTAGAATTGCTTTAAATAAATCTGCATTTATTTTACATGAACAAAGCATTTCGTAACTAACAAAAACTATGGTAAACTTAAACGTACTAAAACTTAGTAATTTTAGGTATTGTTGAAATAGTACATGGAGTCCTTATTTGGTCAAATTATAACTAAGAAAATTTACGATTGTCAGCTGAAAGAAAGATTTACATCCGTCCCTTGGAAGCTCACTGTTTTTGTAGACGTGTATCATATTGAAAGCCCTGGTCATGTCTCTTGATTTCGTTGCCGGATGTGTTGGGGTAAGTTGGTTTTAATTATTGTATATGTAGACCGATTTGTGGACTAAACTATCAAATTATCTAGATACTAATTATCTTTCTAAAGTAAAAAAGAAAACTGGTTGTAAACTGATTTTATTTACAACCCTGTAATTTTTCAAATATAATATTTCATTTGTTCATTATTAAAATTCGCCCAACTGTGACTGTCAAGTTGACACAACTGTCAGTTAGTTGTAAACTGATTTTGTTTACAACCCTGTAATTTTCAAAATATTATATTTCCTTTATTCATTATTAAAATTCGCATTATATATATATATTTATATATATATATATATATATATATATATATATATATATCTATATATATCTATATATATCTATATATATATACATATAATATATATATATATATATATATATTATATATATATATATATATAATGTAACTATGTAATGTAACTTGGATGTAAAATAATATGTATTTCTACTAAATAATTTTATGCGTTGTAGGTGTAGCTGGTGTTTTTGTAGGCCATCCCCTCGACACAGTCAAGGTAAATTTACAAACACAATGTGCAGTTAATCCTCAATATCGAGGAACCGTCCACTGCATAAAATCCTTAATGGCAAAGGAAGGAATTAAGGGAATATATCGAGGAGTAACTAGTCCAGTTGTGGGGGTGGCAACTTTAAATGCAGTTGTGTTTGGTGTATATGCAAATGTTCAAAAATATTCGAGAAATCCTGAGAGCTTGTCGTCGCATGCAGTTGCTGGAGCAGCAGCGGGATTGTTCACTAGTGTTATTTCCAGTCCTATGGAGCTAGTTAAGTCAAGGATGCAGGTCAGTAACGTAAAAGTATTCTATTATAAAATAAGTTTTTTCTTCTTTAAGTGCCGTCTCCCAAGCTGCTCTGAAAAGTGCTATAGAACTGCATTTAAACCAGTCCTTTAAATCCTTCCTCCTCGTATCGTTCTCTGTATTATCAGCCTTAGCAGTTCATATTGCTGTCCTCTCATTAGGTGTCCCGGATTGTAACTTTCTTATCTTTATTGTGTTTATCATTTCGCATTATTTGTCCATTTCTTGCAATACTTGCGTGTTAGTTTTCTTCTGTGTCCATGCTATTCTAAGCATCCTCCTGTAACACCACATTTCAAAGGACTGTAACTTATTTATATGTTCTTGCTTCAATGTCTAGTCTAGCTTTGAAGTTCCTATTACAGTATCGAAAACAGCATCTCAGTGCTCTTACTCTCAGTTCTAATCTAAGATCTTTGTTGCAGAAAATTGTTTTCATTTTTTACAAACGCATATCTTGCTATTTCTATCCTAGCTTTTATTTCGGTTGTTTGATCATTATGGTCTGAAATCCAGGTTCGTAGGTTCCTGGGTTCCTAGTATTTATCAACTCTTTCTATCGGTACATTTCCCAAATGTATGTTTGTTGGTATATTTGTTTTCTTTGTTATTATCATGTATTTGGTCTTTTTCATATTCATTTTTAGTCTATATTTTTCACAGAAACTGTTTGTTTTGTTTAGCAACTGGTTAATTATTCCTTCAATAATTGGTTAGTTATGCCTTCACTTTGAAATAGTAATGCTTCTTCAAAAATGGCTGCACTATATACATTAAATAGTAATGGGGACATAATACATCCCTGCCTAACTCCTCTCCTGATTTCAATTTCTGGATTGGGTTCGTTATCTAGTACGATTTGTACTCTTTGATTCTAGTAGAGGTTTGTTATTATTCGTAAGTCTCTATGGTCTATGTTTTTTTGTCTTTAGAATTTGAACTAATTTTTCATGTCTTACTTTGTCAAATGCTTTTTCAAAATCAACGTAACAAACATGCACATCAACATTCATATTCATGCATCTTTGAGCTAACATATTAAAAGCAAATAACGCTTCTCTAGTTCTTAGTCGTTTTCTGAACCCAAACTGACTATATCTATTCCTTCTTCCAGTTTTTTATTTATACGACCATGTATTATTTTCAGGAATAATTTGAGAATGTGACTTATTAGTAATATTGTTCTGTATTCACTGCAATATTTAGCGTTTGTATTTTTAGGGATAGCAAAAAAGGTGGAGAGTAACCATTGTTTCGGTATGTGTTCTGTTTTGTATACTGAGTTAAATAAGTCTACTATAATATTTAAGGTTTAATTATTTATACATTTTAAGATTTCTATAGGGATTTGGTATAAACCTACTGCTTTACCATTTTTGCTGTTTTTAATGCCATTTTAATTTCCTCTTTAATACCTAATCTGTAAAACCATACCTTCTACTTCTATCTTCATTCTCCATCTGCTCTGTTCAATTGTCTTTGAACAGTTCATTGATGTATTGTGTCTATCTCTTTAATTTTTCGTTAGTATTCAACACAAGTTTCCCATTTACATCTTTCAGTATTCCCGGTTTTCTTGTTCTAATATTGTGAGTTAATTCTTTATTTTTTTAATATATGTTAAAACTATCATGTCTTTTCTGGTATTCTTCTATTTCTGCGCATTGTTCTTTTAACCATTGTTCTTTTGCTTTTTATTTTTGTATTTTATTTGTTTATCTACTTTTTTGTACATCTGATTATCTTTGTTCTTATATTGACGTCTTTGTTCCATTAAATCTAAAATTTCTTCCGTCATCCATTGCTTCTTTTTCTATCTGGTTGGTATTGGAATTTCTTTTTGACTTTTATCTATTTCTTTCTTTATTAATAACCATTTTTTATTAGTCTCAGCGTTTTGCAGAATTTGTTCTTTAACATTTATTAATCCGTTGATGATTTCATCTGCCAGATGTTGCCTTGTATCGTGTGTGGGTAAGAGTGGGTTCCGTAATTTACTTGTATCGATTTTTGCATTTGTTGTTCTTCGTTTTATTATTCATTTTAAGCCTAATTTTGGTCACTACTGGGTTGTGGTCTGATCCTATGTCGGCAGTTGGATAGGTTTTTGCGGATATAGTTGCGTGCCTGTATCTTTGTGTAACTAATACATAGTCTATTTGGTTTCTTACAATTCTCTCTTCTTGATCTGCTGGGGACTTCCAGGAGTATAGTCTTCTCTTTGGAATTTTGAACAATGTATTAGCTATAACAAAATTATTGTTTTGGCAAAATTCTATAAGCCTGTCATCTCTTTCGTTTATATTGCCCAGACCATATCCTCCTGTACATTCTTCTACTTTTTCTTCCCCGACCTTTGCGGTAAAGTCTCCCATTATAATCGCGTTTTATGCGTTTTAATGAATTTCAAAATGTTGTCTAGGTCTTCGTAGAAAGTTGTGTTGTCAAATGTTGTATGTCGACTTCGTCGAAAGTTGTATCTCAACATGTCCTCATGTTGACATACGAACATTAACAAAATTCTTGGCTACCAAACTGAGAATCACATAGAGAAGAATGGAGCGATCCATATTAGGAATGACACTGCGAGACAAAATAAAAACGAAGAGCTCAGGAGAAGAATCAGGGTGACTGATGTCATCGAAATTAAAATTAGAAAATTGTCCAGACTAAAATTAAGATGGGTAGGACACATAGTTATAATGACGGATGGGCGATAGACAAAGGGGTTATTAAAATGGAGAAAAAAAGGGTCGATCGACCACCTAAACGATTGGCTAACAAACTAGAAAAAACAAAAATATTCAAAGAAAATCGGAGGATGGGGTGAGAATGACAAACCTAAAGAAAAGAGAAAAAAGTTGGCAAGAAATAAGGCGTTATAAACAGAATTTATTAAAAACTAATTGAACCTCTACACTTTATCGGCATATTAATTTTTATTTTATTAGGTATTAAAGCAGTTGTTTCATAAGAAACTATTATTCATTTCTAATATTCTTTTCTTATTAAAAAACAGTAATTTTATAACGTTTTACCAAATTGTGGAATTAAATTCTGTTTAGGTTGCAGGAACGCAAGCGGGTAAAAATCCACTGGATTGTTTATTAAGAATTTATAAACAACGGAAATTACTTGGCGTATTTCAAGGATATGGTATAACATTGATAAGAGACGTTCCAGCATTTACAACTTATTTTGTATCTTATGAGTATTTAGCGAGAACCGAGGAAGGACAGGTCCCTTCATCAGCAACAATATTGTTCGCTGGTGGAACAGCAGGTGAATATTATAAATAAATATATTAAGTTAATTAGTTTTAGCAACAAATAGATACTTAATATATATATATATATATATATATATATATATATATATATATATATATATATATATATTAGCACTACGAGCCTAGTAGGCCCATGGCTTGAGCTGTTATTGTTTTCCATTTCTTCCTATTATTAGCCTTGTCCTTCCATCTTTCTATTCCCAGTGTTTCTAGGTCTTTCTCTACTTCTTGCTTCCATCTACTTCTCGGCCTTCCTCTTCTTTTTTTTGTACCCATTGTATGCATCAGAATCATTTTTGGTACTCGAGAATTTGTCATTCTTTCTATGTGCCCTAGCCACCTGAGTCTCTGAGCCTTTACTACTCCCACTATACTAGGATTCTTGTACATATCTTCTAATTCTTTATTTGTTCTTCTTTTCCATGTATTGTCTACTATCTTGCCTCCAAATATCTTTCTCAAAACCTTTCTTTCCCATATTTCGAGCATACCTGTTTCGCCTTTGTTCAGTGTCCACACTTCACTGGCGTAGGTTACCACTGGTTGTATAATATTGTATAATGTTTTGTAAATCCTTATTTTGGCATTCCTAGATATCTGTTTACTTTTTAATAGCCTGTTTAAGGAGTATACGCATCGGTTTCCTGCCATTATTCTTGATTGGAGCTCCTCTCTAATATTTGGTTTGCATGTGAACATCGACCCCAGGTATGTAAATCTTTCCACTGCTTCAAATATATATGCTTTTTCACCCTCTACTTCTATTTTTAGATTTCCTCCTTTTTGTTCACTGTCATCTATCCATTCCATGTATTTTGTCTTACTTTCGTTGATGGTTAAGCCTATTTTCTTTGCCTCTCTATCTAGCCTCTTTACTACTTCTTGTAGCTCCCATTTGCTTCGAGCCAGTATTACTACATCGTCTGCAAAGGCTAGACATTGGTGCTTTCTTTGGTATAACAATCCCTCTCTGTTGACATTTGCATCTCGTATGACCTTCTCCAAACACAAGCTGAATAGTATCGATGATAGGGGATCTCCTTGCCTTACTCCTTCACTGACTTCAAATTTTTCCGACATTATATTATTTATTTTAACTCTGCTCTCAGTCTTGGACAACGTTATTTGTATCATTCTTATAAGTCTTCTACTGATACCCAATTCTTCTAGTGCTTTGCTCATTTGGTTCCGTTTTATTCTATCGTACGCTTGTTTGAAATCAATGAAGAGGACCCTTGTCGGCAGATTGTGTTGATAACTTTCCGCTTGCAATTCTCTGAGCGTAAATATCTGATCTATTGTACTTCTACCAGGTCTGAAGCCACATTGGTACTCGCCGACAATGTTTTCTATCACTCCTGCCAATTTGTCCTTTATACACGCTGCAAGAATTTTGTATGCAGTATTCAATAGTGATATCCCTCTGTAATTTTGACAATCTGTCCTATCGCCTTTCTTATAAAGTGGGCATATAATTGCATCTGTCCATTCTTGTGGTAGTTGTTCTTTAATCCAAATCTCCTTTATTAATTTGAACATTTGCTCCTCTAGCGTTTTCCCTCCATATTTGAACATCTCTGCAGTTATATTATCACTTCCTGGACTCTTGTTATTTTTTAATTTCTTTATTATTTCCTTTATCTCGTTTCTGGTAGGGGGTGTTTCTTCTGTCTCATTTATTTGGTTCCTATGTTTCTCCGTTCTTATAGGCTGTTGCTGTTCTATCCTGTTTTCGTCATTTAGCAATTCATCGAAGTATTCTTTCCATCTAGCGGCTATTTCATTTTCTCCACTAATGGCGTTTCCCTCTTTATCTTTGTAAAATATTGTTTTTTGTTGGTATCCTCTTTTTTCATTTTTTACTCCCTGGTATAAATTTCTAATTTCTCTATTTTTGTAATTTTCTTCTATTTCTTTCAGCTGATTTTCCATGTACTTTCTCTTTTTCATTCTCAAAACTTTTTTTACGATTTTTCTTTGTTTTTCATATCTGTTTCTTGTTTCTTCCGTATCACTTTTGATCATATCCATCCTTAGTTTACTTCTTTCTTCAATTTCCTTCTGGCATTCTTCGTCAAACCAATCCTTTTTCTTTTTAGTTATATATTTATTGCATTCTTTAGCTGTGTTACTGATAATCTGCTGAATTTTGTCCCAGTCCTTGTCTATGTGCCCTTCTAGGTGTATTTCATTTAATTTTCTATCGATACCTTTTCTATACATTTCTTGTTCTTCTTGCGTTACAAGCCGCACTGGTTTATTTGTGTTCTTATTTTTTCTTTTGCGATTTTTTTCTTCCGGTATCAGTTGAGCCATTTTAATTCCTAACATGAAGTGATCCGAGTCAGCGTCTGGTCCTCTGTATGTTCGCACGTTCTTTATACATTTTCGGTCTTCTCTCTCTATTAGTACATGGTCAATTTGATTTAATGTTTTTCCATCTGGGGATCGCCATGTTGCTTTGTAGATGCTTTTTCTCTCGAAATATGTACTCATTATTAGCATATTTTTTTCTTTGGCAAAATCTATCAAAAACTGCCCGTTCTCATTAGTTTCTTCGTGTTTGCTAAATTTTCCTATAGTTGTTCTATATATTTCTTCTTTTCCTATCTTTGCATTTGCGTCCCCCAGTACTACTTTAATGTCATATCTTGGAATACTTTCAAATACCCTATTAACTTCACAGTAGAAATCCTCTTTTACTTCAATATCTTTTTCTTCTGACGGTGAGTGAATGTTAATGAATGTGATTTTTTGATATTTTCCTCTTATTCTTAGACAACATAGACGATCAGATATTGGTTTAAACTCTACAATTGATGCTTTTAACGCTTTATTTACCAAAAATCCTGTGCCTAATATTCTGTTTCTGCCTCCACTATTAAAAAATAAGCTATTTTCAATTTCCAGCATTTCCTGACCCAGTTGCTTTGTTTCTTGTAGTGCCACTACGTCAAATTTAAACTTTTCAATTTCTTTAGTTAAGTGTTTCAGTTTTCCTTCCTCAAAAGTACCCCTTACGTTCCACGTTCCTACCATTAAGTGATCTTTTGGATATGTGTTTCTATTGTCTTTTTTTGTATTTTTTATCTTTAAATCACCCTTTCCTATGACAATGTTACCGGTATTCATGTCCTTGTTCCTTGCGTTGTTCGTCTTCGTATTTTTACTATCATAGCCGTTTTCTAGTTTTTTGAGTTTGTTATTTCCATTTTATCTTCCTTGCTATTCCACTTATATTCAACACCATTTATCATCATTTTCCTTGCTCCTATTTTGACTTCGTTTCCTTTGTTTCTTTCCTCTTGTGCAATTTTTCTTATTATTTTTTGAATTTCTCTCTCTCTCACCGTTGTGTCATCGTTGATGTATACCTTTTCCTTTTTGACGTCCTTTAACTTTGCTTTATTCTTCATAACTTTTATCTTTTCTTGTTGGTTCTCCATTTCAATTAGGCACGTTTTTGGACCTAGTTTGTGGGCCGTCTTTATTTTGGCCTCTACTGCAAGGTAATCTTTTATAAAATTGCCAATTGCTTTCTTCAATACCAGCTGATCCTGCGTATCAATTGCTAGCCCGTTCATTACCACATTATTTCGCCTTCTCTGTTTTTCTATAATTTCTATGTTGTCTCGTATTTCCCTTAATTCTTTCTTAATCTGTATGTTTTCCTCTTTTAGAATTTTATTATCATTCTTTAGTTCCTTGTTTTCCCTTATTAGATGTTCAACTACCTCCTTGTATTCCTTTTGGTCTTCTTTTATTTGTCTAATGTCGCTGGTTAGGTTGCTCATCATTTCTAGCAATTTATCAAGTTTTGCTCCATCCTCTTTTCCTCCTGTCTTCTGAGGGGTTCTTGTTAGTTTTTTATTTTTTCTGGATCTCTCTTCCTCTTGCTCATCATCCTCTCCTCTATTCTTTCTTTTTGCTCCTTCATCTGTTGTTGTATCGTCACTGTCCATATACGTTTTACCTTGTAGATATTTTTCCATCCTTGTATGCTTTTCCTTTTTTTTTTTTTCACTTCGCGGATTACTTTCAACTCTGATTGGCGCCAGACACTATCTCTCGCTTCAACAGCTCGGAAGAAACAGTATCTACCACTTCCTGTTGAATCCCCTATTCGAAGTCTCGACTAATTTTGTATTCCGTGGCAAACACGAAACTTTGCACACATTGGCAACGTCGCAATTCAATTAAACGTAGCTTCCTTCCCAGTGTTAGTTCTTATCAGTTAACCTCGCTTTTTTCCCTTATCCGATTATTCACTTTGTTATTGTTTTTTTGCAGTTTTCGGTGTTTATTTTTGCACAGTTGTTACCTTATTCAGTTATCTCAATTCTCACTACAACGTATTGAATTATTTCCCGTTGCAACTCTCGAATTTCGGGTTTATCGCAGACAGAAAATAAAACAAAAATCTTCAACTCCGCGCCACGTTGCCGAAATCCAGATACTTAATATAGCTATCCGATAAACTATATTAATGATGATCAGAATCCCTGATTATAAATAATATCATAAATATTGCTGTTGAGCTTTGTTGTCGTACTTCTTCTTCAACATCTTCGTACAAGTTATATCTATCCCCAGATATCTAAACCTTGCTTCCTGCTTTATCATTTTCCCATCAAATTCGATTTTATATCATAGTGGGTATTTAAATGTAGTCATACATTTGGTTTTTTCTGCTGATATTATCATATTGTATTTCTTGGTCGTTATATTGAAGATGTGTGTTAATCTTTGGAGACTGTGTTCTGTCTCAGCGGCGTCGTCTACACAACATAATATTTCGATTTCTTTGTTTCCCATTCTGTAGCCATGACCTTTGCGTACTGCTTGTATTATTTCGTCCATTATTATATTAAAGAAAAGTGGGCTTAACGAAGACATACCTCAAACGAAGAAGTGCTGCATAGAATAGGCAAGGAAAGAGAACTTTTTAACACAGTTAAAGTAAGAAAAACATCATACCTAGGCCACATACTGAGAAATAATAAGTACCAATATGCCCAACTTATAGTGAAAGGAAAAATCGAGGGAAAGAGAGGCCTAGGAAGGAAAAGACTATCATGGTTCAGAAACATCCGACAATGGACAGGGCTAAATTTTGAACAGCTAATAAGAACATCTGAAGATAGAGAAGAGTTTAAAATTGTAGTAGCCAACCTCCATTGAGGAGAGGGCACTTTAAGAAGAAGAAGGGCTTAACGAGTCACTCTCCCTGACTCCGCTTGTAGTATCCAGTATACACTGTGTTCGATTATGGAGGTAGATGTTTCCGATGGTTTGTATAATATTAATTGGTATGTTTCTTTTATACAGTAGGTGCAAGACATCTTCGACTTGTATGCGATCGAATGCCTTTGTCAGGTCTATAAAATAGCTATACATGCAAGGGCAAATATTTACTCAAAATTATCTATTCTTTATAAACAAGAAAACTTTTAAAAGGTAATCAGTTTATCTCTATTATGTAAAAGTAATTAAAAATCGTTAGAAGTTGTAAAAATATATCAAAAAAGTTTGGCTCAGAACTTAAAAAAAGAACAAAACATATTACTTTTACCTTCCTGTTTTTTTTTTATAGGGAAGATGGGTTGAATTAAAACAAATAGTTCTAACATATTAGAAATTTCTTTGTTTGAACTAAATGTTTTATGTAATGTTAATTGCAGGTGTAATTTCTTGGATAATACCATACCCATTAGACGTCCTTAAGTCGAAAATTCAAGTTGACGGGATGACCTCAAAACAATATTCTGGATTGTATGATTGCTTCAAGAAAACCGTCAACACAGAAGGATATCGTAGTCTCTATCGGGGAATGACACCAACGTTAATTCGGGCCTTCCCAGTAAATGCCGTCACCTTCTTCGTAGTAACATGGACAATGAGAATTGCAAATATGGAATTCAGGCTGCCAGATAACCCCCTTAGGTCTATTAATTTTAAACAACATTTGGAGATTATAAGTGAGGGATATACATATATGTGAGTTTACGAAATTTTTTAGTTAGTGTTAATAAAAATATTTAAAAACATTCTTTTGCGATTTTATTTTTCTATAATCCCGCAATTCTAGTTTTTATTCGTTCCGTGCGTAACCATGGTAGGGTAGCTTGAAACGATACCAGCGTGCGTAGCGGCGAATATGACAAAATTGGACCTATCTTTTTACGCATAAATTTGATCAAAAATAGGTGCAAATACATGTTTCATATTTAATTGTGCTAATAGTAGTAAAAATTATGAGTGTAGTTTTTATAGGTTTTCAAATATTACCTATAAATAAGGGATAAAAAAAGATGGATTCGTGCTATTTAGATGATAAAGTCAATATCACAAAATTTTATTTTAATGCAATTAAAATAGAAAAAATTTAAATAATTTACCTTTAAATGATAATCATAAGGCTTCTTCAACGCTTCAAGCTAATTGTAGCCTGCCTGATGACAACTTTATGATGAATTTTTAGAAACCCAGATTTTAATACTACATTTATTTTGAACATAAACTGAAAAAAATATAATTTCAAATCTAATTATTAATACTTGTCAATTTCGTATGTATATTTAACCTCAAATTGGAAGGTCCAAAACTATCAGATGAAGGCGGTAGGTGTCGCGTCAGTCACGTACGAAGCGAATATATAAAAATCTCGTGTCACGGTGTTTGTCCACGCTAATATTCGAAACTAATAAACCGATTCCAATAAAATTTTGTAACTGTGTATTTTTTGGTCCAACTAAGGAGATATAGTACTTTTTATTTCAATAAATAATCCTTTTTGGATATTGGTTTTGAATTGATAAAAGACGGGGTATCACGGTCAACAACGCAACTGCAAATACTAAATGTATGTATAAACTGAGCAAACAGCTGCCACACTTTGATTTAGATGATCAACACTTCCAGTGCTTTTCTCAAATTTTAAACTTTGGTGTACACGATCTATTAAAGACCTTAGCATTACACAGTGAAACTGATAATAACAAGAAAAGCAGTATGAAGCCTCGGAAGAAAGATAAAGAATATGCCCCAAATATGGCTGACTCACGTACAGCTATAACAGTATTTTTAGTAAAATAAAAAGAAGTGAAATATTGAAGAGGAAGTCTACTTGTGAAGCAGCTGACGTGCCAACAAATCTGAATCTCATACTCGACTGCCCAACGAGATGGAATTCCACACATAATATAATTGGAATTAGTTTAAAAGTCAGAACTGGCATTAACATAATATTGTGCACATCTGTCACCAATATTGAAATTAAATTATTTTTAAATTACAGATAGCGAATGGAAAATATCGAAAAAATACATAAATTTCTAATAAACTTTTATGTTTTGTCAACGAAACTTGGTGGAGAAAAATATGTTACATTACCACTAGTGATTGTATCATTCAATCTTCTGCTCGATAACATTGAATCCATTGTAAAACAATTAGATGAGAAACCCAATCGATCTGAAATGAATAAAAGGCTCATTCTTGGTTTTCAAGCAGCTCGAGATAAAATGCTTAGACATTATAAGAAGAGCAACTATTGTATCTCTTTAATTTTAGGCCTAAGGCATAATGCTCAGACTTTTGACATGACATTATGGGGAAAGCTAATTAAAACAGAAAGCTTAGAAAAATTTATTGAACTTTATAAAGAATATAAAACTTTAACTCAGTGAATAAATCTCTAGAATCACCAAAAAATGAAAAGAAAGTATGTGAGTATGATGAAGATGAAGACTAATAGACTTTGAGAAACTGTTTGCATGCTCCTCGACTTCATCTGGATCTTGTCATCAAGGCTTAGTTGGGGGAGTACCTAAGTAAACCCAGAGCCGCCAGGTCGAGAGAAATTTTAGATGTGCGGAGAACGCATAAGACAGAATATCCGACTTTATCGAAGATGGCCCGTGATTTTCTTTCAATACCTGCAACTTGAGTACCTGCTGTGAAATTATTTTCTAAAGAATCATTAGTAATTAGAAAACATAGAAATAGGTTAAGTGATGAGTCAGCCAGATGGTTAGTTTGTATTATTTCTTAATCAAAGGAATTAATATATAGTAACAGTAAAGCTCAAGGCTACTGTGCACTGTAATGTAATTTAATTTGAGTTGTATTTTACTTTTTTATTTAAATAAATGTCAAATTGTATAACTCTTATTCCATTTTATAAAAGGAAAGGGTCCATCAATCCCTTTCTAGACAGATAATGTTTTTTAAAATACAGTCAAGTTTATATCATTTATTATGTTTTTTGCATTTTAACCATGTTTTAGCACATGTAAGCTTGTTAAATGCAAACGTTTATTAAGAAACTGATTGACTTCTATGAAGCATGCTAGATAGCTCAGTTAGTTAGAGCATAGGCACGGATCGCTTAGATCGTAAGTTCAAACCCCACCCAGTGTCAGTTATTTAGACATTCAATAATTTTGTTGGTCTTTTTTATGTATAGGTTAATTAATGCTTAATAAGTGTCTACTACGTTGTTCTAAGGTCTAAAGTAATGTTTAATAAATAGCAATGGGCTAATGAGTAACTGCGAAACTTGCAAGACTCTTGCTGGAAGACCGAGACCAAGACTAAGACTGGGAGAGCAAGACCATGACCAAGATTGTCTAAGTCTTGCATTTGGGCAACACTAGTACCGCCTACTATACTATCATTTTTTATAATAAGTAATAACGACTGGAGAGGCATGGTAGGTAGGAGAGGCAAGTGGTAGGAATGCATGGAGAAGAAACTCTTAACAATAACGGAGAAAGACTCATAAATATATGCCAACAATATGAGTTAAAGATTTTGTATGGCTCTTTTGCCCACAAGAACATACATAAATACACCTGGTATCAGCACACAAGAGGTCTAAAATCGATAATAGATTATTTCATAACAAGGCAACAAACTAAGCTAAGAGTACAGGACGTAAAGGTAAATAGAGGAGCAGAGTGCGGTTCGGACCACTGCCTGAAAATAGGAAAAATATATACACCATTCGCAGACAGGAATCACACAGACATTAACAAAGAACACAGAGAAAAAATAGAAAGAACGTCGTACACCTTAGACAATCTAGATAACGAGAGCATACAATTACTTTACTCCTGGAGACTAACACAAAAACTACAGGAATCACACAGATCAACGACGGATGAATATGGACATATAAAAAACTGCATGAAAGACGCAGCGCTAGAAGCCTTAGGACCACAGGTACGGAGAGTGGATAAACCATATTGGTGGGATAAAGAAGTGGAAGAAAATATAAAAAGAAAGAAGGAAGTATATCAAAAGTTATTACAACAGGGAGACGAACAAACAAAACAACAATATAAAAACTTGAATAAAGAAGTCAAACGAGAAGTCATTAAAAAGAAAAATAGTGCATGGGAACAAAAATGCCAATACCTAGACAACCATATAGGAGGGACAAAGAGCTCTGAAGCCTGGAGAACTATAAAAACAATGAGAACAACGACAAAAAACCAAGTCATAATAAATAGAATACCAGAGAACACATGGATAGAGCATTTTGAGAACTTATTAATAGAGAGAAGAGAAAGTTTTAAACAGACAAATGTACAAGTAGACAAGTGCAAGTAGAAGGAAGAATAGAACAATCAATAGAACAAGTGAAAGAAGCAGTTTAGGAAATAAAATTAAGAAAATCTCCAGGCCCAGGCGGAATACATCCAGAGTTGATTAGATATGGATCATCAAAACTGCTTGAAATGATCCGAAAATTATTCGAAAGATGCTTAAACGGAGAAGAATTCCCAGAAGAATGGAGACAATCGTATATCTCTCCAATACATAAGAAAGGCACAAAAACGTATCCTAAAAACTATAGAGGGATCGCAGTGATTGCTATTTTAGGCCGATTATATTCAAAAGTACTGAGAAACCTGATAGAAAATGATATTAAAGATAAACAACCCGAAGAACAAGCGGACGCTCCACTATGGATAATATTTTCACATTAAAAATTGCAATGGAAAAACGAGTGCAGAGAAATAGAGAAACCCATATAGCTTTAATAGACCTGGAAAAAGCATATGATAGTGTACCGATCACTCAACTGTGGATAGAAATGAATAACTTGAAAATAAACCCAATTCTTATTAAAGCCACTCAAAAATACTATGAACAAAACTTTGCAAGAATTAAAATGGGACAAGAAATCACCTCTCCTTTTCAAGCAACAAAGGGACTAAGACAAGGCTGCTGTCTGTCACCCACCTTATTTAAAATCTATTTGGACAGATCCTTAGTGAAATGGGTAAAAAAATGTAGAAACATGGGGATAACGGTGGAAGAAAACACGCTAAAAACACTTTTCTTTGCGGGTGACCAGGTAGTAATTGACGAAGATAGCTACGATCTTAGCTATATGGCAAGAAAACTCCAAGAAGAATATGAGGTGGCAGGTCTAAACATGAATATGACAAAATGTGAATATCTATCAGTGGGAACAGATGAAATATGTGACCTAGTCTTGGAAGACGAAAAAATCAAAGGCGTACAATCCTGCAAATATTTGGGGGTCATTTTCAATAAGAAGGGAAATAGCGCAGATGAAATCAGGGAAAGAATAAACAAGGGTCGAGCAGCGACCCGTGCCTTAAACTCTCTTCTCTGGCAAAAAACAATTCGACGAGAAACCAAAAAACACATTTACGGTCCAAAGTATTACAGTTTACGGTTCGGAAGTATGGGACGTCACCAAAGCTAATAAAAACAAACTGATGACGACAGAAATGGATTATCTGAGACGAAGCTGCGGTAGATCGAAACTAGAAAGAGTTAGGAACGAACAAATAAGAAACGAAATGAAAATGGAGCGAAATATCAATGATGACATAGAAAGAAAACAATTAATTTGGTTCGGACATGTTAAAAGAATGCCAGAGTACAGATGGCCTAAAAGAGTACTGGAATGGATCCCTCCTGAAAGAAGAAAGAGAGGACGACCACGGAGAAGTTGGCGCAACGATATTGATGAAGCAATGGCGGCAAGAGACTTAGAAGAGGCAACTGCGTATGACAGAAAAAGATGGAAATTGGGGGCGGAGAAGCGGCGACAGCCGATATATATATATATATATATATATATATATATATATATATATATATATATATATATATATATATATATATATATATATATATAAGAGTAAGAAAAAAGAAGTACTTGTGACTCGTTTGGAAAAAATATAACACTGTTTTTGATGGGTTGGAGTCAATAAAAGGGGCTATTTGTTGATTATTTTTTACTCGAGCTTTCAATTGTGATTACAATTTTTATCAAGAGCTTCTAAAAAAATACAAAATGTCTTACAAAGTTGAACTAGAAATAAAAAATTTTTTGTTAACTCACCAAATAAAATTAGTTTCTTATATAAAACTACTGCTTACATAATAAATACAAAAAACATTAATAAAAAAAAAAAAAATGCCTTATTCTAATAAATGTTTCTCTGAAAAATTTAGATGAAGTGTCTTAAGAAAAAATTGAATTTATAAACAAAAATAGAGTAGCTACAACCAGCCTAAAATGACATAAATACTAACTTAAAAATTTTTTATTTTTGACATATTGTCAAAAATAAAATTTTGTTTAAAAAATTCTTCTTTGTTAAGTAACAAAAAAGAAGAAGATTTATTCACCATTGATAGATGCCCGAAAAAATGTAACAAATACATGGAAAATTCAAAATGTGATATTTTACTGACTGCATAAATTAAATAGAAATTATATAATTATAAATTTTGCTTAAATTTTGAATTTCTGACCTTTTGTTTAAATTATTATCACTTTTGCTAATACAAACCATTTCCAAAAAAGTTCTTTTAAATTTATTACTTTCATTACATAAAATTTTAATATTATCAAAATCCATAATATGGTCTTTGTCTATTACATGCTCTGCCAAAGCACAAGATGGTTTCTTAATTCTACAATCACTCTTGTGAGAAATAATGCGATTTGAGAGATTTCTTCCAGTCTCACCAATATACTCAGCTTCACACTGAGTACAAACAATGCTGTATACTAATGATCAAACAAATGTAGTATACAGCATTGTTTGTACTCAGTGTGAAGCTGAGTATATTGTGAGACTGGAAGAAATCTCTCAAATCGCATTATTTCTCACAAGAGTGATTGTAGAATTAAGAAACCATCTTGTGCTTTGGCAGAGCATGTAATAGACAAAGACCATATTATGGATTTTGATAATATTAAAATTTTATGTAATGAAAGTAATAAATTTAAAAGAACTTTTTTGGAAATGGTTTGTATTAGCAAAAGTGATAATAATTTAAACAAAAGGTCAGAAATTCAAAATTTAAGCAAAATTTATAATTATATAATTTCTATTTAATTTATGCAGTCAGTAAAATATCACATTTTGAATTTTCCATGTATTTGTTACATTTTTTCGGGCATCTATCAATGGTGAATAAATCTTCTTCTTTTTTGTTACTTAACAAAGAAGAATTTTTTAAACAAAATTTTATTTTTGACAATATGTCAAAAATAAAAATTTTAAGTTAGTATTTATGTCATTTTAGGCTGGTTGTAGCTACTCTATTTTTGTTTATAAATTCAATTTTTTCTTAAGACACTTCATCTAAATTTTTCAGAGAAACATTTATTAGAATAAGGCATTTTTTTTATTAATGTTTTTTGTATTTATTATGTAAGCAGTAGTTTTATATAAGAAACTAATTTTATTTGGTGAGTTAACAAAAAATTTTTTTATTTCTAGTTCAACTTTGTAAGACATTTTGTATTTTTTAGAAGCTCTTGATAAAAATTGTAATCACAATTGAAAGCTCGAGTAAAAAATAGTCAACAAATAGCCCCTTTTATTGACTCCAACCCATCAAAAACAGTGTTATATATATATATAATATATATATATATATATATATATATATATATATATATATGTATATATATATATTATACATATATATATATATATATATATATATATATATATATATATATATATATATATATATATATATATATATATATATATATGTATAATAACGACTGGATGAATTTGGCGGCTAATTTTGATTTTAATATATTTGTTGAAGTGCATAGAAAGTTTAAGAGACAAGAAAATAAGAAATTTATAGAAAATAGTTATATTTTCCCATACAAACACTTACATTATGGTCTTATACAAAATTTATTATAAGACTCCACCTCTATAGTAGTAGTTTATTTAATCTATATATAAACTTAAAATGACGTTTGATAAACGCCATTTTCTAAAATTTTGAAATATTTTTAGAAGTCCAAGGAATGTATATTAGGTAAAAAAATATGTTTGTAAGAAAAATAGTAGAAGTATCATTTTATTTTCCCATACAGTTACCTTAGACCTAGAAGAAATCGTCGTGTATAATTATCTCTATTGACTTTAATATATTTAAATATTTAATATAATATTTAATATTTAAATTTAATATTTAATAAACCTAAATTTTTATTTCGGTATTGTTAACTTTTACTAATAATAATTTCTTGATACATTCTCTTTTCTTTTCCTAATACATTCTAACAATACTTGACAAGGACTATATTTCACATGAAAATCGTCTTACAGGTATTATTTAGAGCTCATAACTACATTTTGAATCTCTAATGGATCCGCATTTTCCTAAGAATTGTCCTATCAACTAAAAATAACAACCTCTTCAAGTTTTGCATATTCATGCTTTCAAAATATATTGCTGATATATTACCTACATTAGATACTGAGAAGGAAGTTAGTCATCTGTAATCAACTACATTTGCATCAAAATGTTTTCGCGTAAATGTATGTACATATTTTTCCAAAAAACGGAAAGTGCTTTTTTATGAGATAACATTGCTGCTGTTTTACTTTCATTTCGAGATCTTTTTACAAAAATATTATCAACAATACTAATGACAAACAAGCTTTAATAGTTTGCAACTTGATATAAAATATACTCTAATAACAATTCTTATTAAAATAATTTAATTTGTTAAGTCGAAAAATATAGCTATTACTTTTTATTTTATCTTTAGCTAAAACATTGCTTACAACATTATCATCATTATCGTTAATAAGACTTCATTTTTTCAGTGCTGAAGGTAGGCCCCCTAAAATTTTCACCTATTTCCGATCGAATAATAATATATAATATACTCGTTTTCATCGTTCTTGGCGTGTGCCTGAAATAAGCTACTACGGAATTTTTAATATTCGTCTCTCTCTGATACACAGATGCGTAATTCAATTGTGCGAGTCACGTTCGTCATGGTAAAGTGCGATGAAAGGGAATGAAGAGACCACTCACTTTTCCCAGTATTGTAGCAATAACACCGATGCGTTTGGCCGATACGGTGTCGGTCATAAGTTCGGCCTCTTTACGAATACAGAAAGCTGGCAGTGACGTGTTTTTTTTAACATGTTACCCTGATCTGTGCAGGTTTGAAGTAGCTGGTGAAATAGTTTTTATAAGTAAACCGTTTTTAATTTATTAATAGTTTGAGCTCTTACTGTGTGGAATTCTATTACATAAAATAATACTCTCGACACCTTAAAAATTCCAGTTTATTATAAATTAACTCTCTCTCTTCCGATACTCATTGCAATAATGACTTGTGGCATTGTTCTTGAATGAGCTGGCTAATATGTTTATAATTGTAGAAATTACCATTGATATTTTATGTTGTTTTAGTCGATTTTAGTCAGTCATTGTTAGAATTTGTTCCGAACAGTTTTACTTATTATTTTTTTGTTGTAAATAACTAATTGTTCTATTTAATAAAAAAAAAATGCCGGGAAAAACGATAACAGGAGAAATGCCACAATGTGTAGTTCATTTATTGGAGCATTTTAAAAAAGAAAAAGAAAACAACGGACCTTTGCTTTCGTTATCATCGGTACATGAACGAGTAACTTATTGCAAGTGTTTTTACACGCACACGCCAAGAACGATGAAAACGATTTTACTATGATTTACATGAAATGTAAAGCGCGCTTCCTCCAAAATTTGACCCAAAGAGGTTCTTCGATCTTTTAGAATAACGTGGTGTAGTTTTCTGACATTTTCTTTATTTGTGACGGTTATTGAAAGATCTCAACCATGGTTTCTCTTTACAGGTTTTTTACAATTAGATACATTTCCTTTTCACGTAAGATACAACACGGTACCCTAATGTCAGTTTATAACCGCATCGATTTCTTGGGAGATAATTGCTTTTTCAGAAAATATTTATTCATACAAGTTTGCTCTTTCGTGTCAATCTAAATACTGAAGTCCACCTTGGCTGATGCGCTTGCGTGATTCGACCTTATTGACGCATGCTAAGATTGCAAAATCTAGGGAGGATTAACATTTATTAAGTCCAAAAAGTCACCTACAAAAAGAACAAAAAGAAAAACCAACATGAAATGCAGAAAAGAAGGCAGAAAAACACTTTTAATGCATATAATGAAAGTAAAAAACAAAGAAAGTAAGTATTTGGCGCATCTTTAAAACAACAATCACAACTTTACAAACCAATGTATGTAAAGAAAACAAAAAAAGTAAAGTTCAATCAACATTGCAAAAATTGATAAGACAAGTGATGAAAAAATCGATTTATTTTATCAAAGCAGTAAACGCAGATTAGATCTATATTGAATTACATATTTGTAGAACAAATAGAGTAAAAATCAATATTGTTAATTATAAAAATACAAACAATTATAATTAATATAAGGAATTAAATAATATAATGTGTAAAAAATTACCTGAAATTTAATTTATAAAATATATAAGTATTATTACATCATTGATATAAAATGAAAAATATATATTATATAATATATATATATATATATATATATAAAATATATATATAAAATTAATGTTAATTTTCGGGATTTCAACAGACTATTCCAGCCAAATTAAAAAAAAAGTAAGTTTTACGGTGAATTTCAAATATAATTTTTCCGAGGTTTCAAAAATTTTCCGGCCAGTGAAAACTATGTAGGTATTCATATTTCGAGGAGCTACCCCAGAATAAAAAAAGAGGCTTCCAACTATAATAGAAACTGAGATAATATAAATTTTTCCTACGTGTTTCAATTTGAAGTTCCGTCGAAAAAGAAAACGGAGCTGACACAGTTATCCTCTCCACTTTTTTATGTTAATCTTTCGAAAGTACCTTCGTTTCAAAGGGCTTTAAGATTCGAAAATTAGATAAATTTTTATAGCTATAAGCTTCAATATAAAGTTTAGATTTTTGTTCAAAATTTGTGCAATTTGACTTCTTAATGTTTATAAACAATGGAGATATGATTTTGTTTAAAATAGTCGCTAAGTTCGTTCTTTCGCTATGTTTTTTATTTTTTAATGTGAGTTTTTTTATCAGTTATTCAATGGTTGTACGTACAAGTCTGTAGCTTGAAAAATATAGAAGGTATTACAATTCTTTATAAGTAAAAAACATACTCCTTTTTCAACCGTTTAATTTGTAAATAATTTAGATGAAAACGCAATATGCATTTAACTTTTGAGATAGTTTAAGTCTTAAAGAATCATATGAAATTTGCTAAATATGTCTAGCATCATGCATAGGGCAAGTTCAATAGTTAAATAATTAGAATTAGGAATAAACAAATTAAATAACTTTTAACTAGTTGACCAATCGGGGGGAAATTTCGTATAAATTTAAAAAACATTTTATTTTGTTAATAAAACAATAATAAAATTTATAAATTAGTGAAAAAACTGCTTTTTTGCAAATATCTCCGTAAATTCTTTATCAATTTTAATTAAAAAACGGGAAATAAAGATATTCTTGATATAAAAAAATGATATAAATATTGTTTGTTTAAAATATAAGGGAAACAATTTATAGACAAGAAATCAGATTGTTGTTAAAAAAAATCGCAAGGTAAAATTAGGAGTATCTTTTCATCTATTCGTGATCTAGTAACCCCCACCTATGTCTTAAAAGCTTCAGATATCTGCGAAACATTTTTCGACCTTTTTTTTAACCACACCGGGCTGAATAACAGAACTGGTTCCGACTAAAGCATGGTTGATTCTGTCTGCGCGAACGAGATGAGCGTACTTATTTTTTCAAGTAGAGTGGGCATTCTGATGGTTTATTATCCTGTGACTTAAGCTTAAGCAAAAATATTTGTACTTAAGTAAATATTTCTAATTGGTGGAATTATTTCTTAAGATAAAATTTTCACTTAAATCGTGTTGGCGGAACTGGGCGTGACAGTTCCAAATTCTCGCAATTTATTCTCTATTCTACTCACAGTAGACTGGAAATTTGGCAGCCAGGATACTTTTTATTAAATAATCTCTACACCTCAGAATGCGTTCTTGTTTTATTATTCAGTCCAATCAATATTAATATTTCAATTATCTCGGATTCAGTTAAGCTCTACAATAATTTAGAATAACGTTTAACAATTCATAAGAAACGTATTTTCACTTCAAATTATTGAGGAGGTCTAGCAAATTAATATTAATTTTAAATACGTCTTTTCCAACCATTCGACAAACTATTCCAACAGTGAAGTCCTTCAATTTCAAGTGGTGGTGTTAAACGTAATAGAAAACATAAACAAACTAAGGGAAAGTCCTCATCTTCTATCAAACAATCCCTCTTCTGTGCCATCTTATCAACGACAACCTCAGTACATGCTTCAGCCATCTCCCGTTAACCAACCGCAAGCATTTGTCTATGTTCAACAACCTCCATTTAAACCTCAACAATATGCAAATCCTAGTTTTTCGGGCAACGTTCAAAATAGCGTACAACAGCTTCACTTTTCTTAATATATACGTGAACAGCAAAATAAATCGAGGCCAACACAGCAATCAACGCCTAAACAATCAGATTCACAATCCCAACCGAATACAGAATCCGCATCTCAGTACCTACAGGGATTTTGTTACAGCGACTCTTCACAAACTGAAACTAAGCATAATCCGTCTATTTTAAAGTATCCGATTAAAATTAAATAAAGTATATTTGCTGATTCAAAAGGTTTTATTATTTTACCTACTACTGCAATATTATTTCACTATATAGAAACATAATAATATAAGATAATGATGAAGCAATTTGTCACGTAAAACACTAAACTTATTAATATAGTATTAACTTCAATGGCATTTTCGTTTAAACAACGGTATGAAAACAAAGTTGTATTTAAATGCTTACCTTAAAGATATTGCCAGCATTTCAACAGGTTGTATACAGTTTCGGAACTGCGTGTTTTGTCGTTGAAGAACACTCTTCAGTTTCCCATGTAATTCATCAAAGGAGCGAACTGACATATGAAAGTAGTTAAAAAAACTTTTGGTCATCGCTTCTAAGATCTTCAAATAATGTGTGGAACATCCCGACTTCCTCTTGTTTCTGATTGACAGAGTAGCAAAGTAGCAAAACCACGATTAAAAATCGGGCGATTTTTTCCCGCACGAGAGAAATCGTGTAATGTGAAAGTACGCTAACGTCACCACTGAAGGGTTCTGGTTTATTTATTTATCTGTCAAATTGAACGTTTTACAGAGTAAAGAGTTAGTTTAATTTTCACGAAATTATTTGTGTGTAGCTCATTGTACCACAAAAATCCTTCTTTACCATAATTAATAAAGAAATGGATGGTGTGGGCCCTTATTTTGGGATATTCGATAAATATACTAGGAAATTTTCATTCGTGGATGGATTTTACCAGTTTTTGCATAAAGGAGTAAGTATATTATATTAAATATTGATGTTATTAATTTTAATACATCGTTTTAGGTTTTATAGACTACTGTTGCTTTTGTGTTTCTTGCTCTTTAAACCATTTTCCAATCGGTCGCTCCTGTCATAAAAAAATATAGATCTTCTATACAAGCTAATCGTTTTATATCTTTTACTTTTAATTTTGACTTTTTGTAGCTCTAAATTAAGTTTGTTTTAGTTACTAAGATGATTCAATGTGTTTGTGATATTTAATATATAACATCGATTGTAATTTTGTCTTTTTAACTGCCTAATATTCAGTTCTATAGATCGTATCTAGTCTTATGGCAGTATTATCTTTTCTTTTTATCCATCTAACGTATTTCTACTGCACAAATCTCCTATTTTTCTTCTGTTCTGTCATGCCGATACCAGATAGATAAAAATAATATGATGTAGAACCATTTTATTATTCAAAGTTACAGTCATATATGTAATGGTAATGTGATATATGTAATGGTAATGGGAATGTAATAAAAGGTGATGAAAGAACAGCATATAGTGGTCCCGTATGATTTCTTTCTACCACGAATGATCTTTCTCGAATATCAGTGCTCTTTCTAGTCATCGTATTCCTTCTAGAATACAATGGTTGTGATAAGCGGTATTAAAATTTTTTGGTGCGTTTGGACAAATTCTATAGTTTATAGTTTTGGAAGCTCTTTTTTTTTATTATAATTATTCAGGTATTTTTAATTATGTGATATTCTCTATGAACATCTGTGGAAAATAGTATGATGTCTTATTAAGTGCATGTGTTTCTTCGATTACAAATCGTTAGTTGTTTTGTGTAATATGTTCTGCAGCTCTGATTTTTAGCAGTTCCTTTAACTTTATTTACTCTACGCTTTAAATATTCACGCTATTTTTGTCTTGCTGATGATGGATAGATACATCATGAATAGATAGGGTATTTGTGCTGAACTTTTAAAGAGTCTAATATTTACGATTTAGAATAATACGTGTCTAAGGGTTGTAACAAGTCCCCACAGCTGATGATTCCGCGATCATCAATTTCAATCGAAAGTTGGAACTGGTGACGATATAATCGACATTAGCAGACCGAAGTGAGATCTATTTTTAAGGACGAGATCTCATAATTTTATGGTTCTTCAGCAGTGTTCCATCAGCTTACTTACTGACAAGATCTCCACCTAGTCCCTCTAGAAAAGTTGTCTGCACCCCAAATTCGTGAGTTGCTTGCCACTTTCTCAATCGACGTCAAATATGTGGTTAACAGTTAATATGTGTCATGACTTCTTTTTTCCTTAAGTAATGAGTTCCCAGTCAAATAATCAATCAATCAAAGAATGAGAAGAAAAGTATTTAACTTTCCTAGTGTCCTGTAATAGTAGTAATTATACTACTATTCTTGTTGAAAGTAAACTAATTATTTATAAACTTCGTCTGCAGGTGGATGTTTTCCAAAGTTGTCTTGTCTAAAACGTGTTTAAAATAGCTTAATTCTTCAATACTCTTTTAGTTTAAATCTTTTTTTAGTTTTACTTGTAAAGTAAATCTTTTTGCTTATGCCATATGCCTTTTAAAGCACGTGGTCTAAGAGATTTATTTATTAAGAGCGATTTCAACATCCGATCCCCTGATGTATTGCTACAAAGTATGTAATAATGTTACTCGATCTTTACTTGCTTTATGTTCATTTGCAGTTTTTTCATCCTTAGCCATGTAACTATGGTTAGGCATTTTTCCAATAGTTCCATTTCATCAGTGTTAAATACTTCATCAGCACATCTTCAATCATTTTCGCTCGCTGCTGTGACAATATTTTTGCTGCTGCTTTATCTGCTATAGTACTCTCCTGTGATCTTGATATTATAAAATGCATTTTTTTTTGTAAACCGGATTAGGCATCCTTTGCTAGCTAAAATATTTTTTTACCAGTTTGAGAAGTGGAAGTTGGTGGCTCTGACTGTTTCATTCATTTATGAAACCGAAGGGCTTGTTCCTGGATTAAATAACCACTTATAAGAATTATTCTTTAAATTAGTTCCTCAATCCAAATTACAGTGGCTCTTTCTGTTTATTCTAATAATATATCCTTTGAATAAGATGAAAATTTGGCACTTAATTTTGTAGCAGAGATTATAGAATTTCTTATACGATCCTTCTCCTTTTTCCAAGCGTTCTAAAATTGCAATATTCATTTCCAACAAAATTGATTGTCTTTGATGTTTTTTTCTCTCCATTGGGCCAAATAAAAAAAGAAATAAAAAAAATTAGACTTACGATATTGAGATGGCAAAAACCTCTTCTAATGAAAAATAAAACTTTACGACACTAACTTAAAACCTTCTTTTTTCCACACATTTTTATCTGTAATACTTCCAAGATTCCATGACCCTATCCTATTCATAGATATATAATAGAATGAGTGCTACATAACATTCGCATGCCCCCTAGTGAGACAGAGAAACCTGACGCAAACCGATACCTGCATCACTTTGTAATTTGACAGGTTTATCGAACACGTGACCTAATGACCACTGACAGGGTCACGTACCCGATGAACCCAGCCCATTATAAAGAGATGCAGGGACTGCTTTGCGTCAGGTTTCTTTGTCGCACTGGGGAAAAGCAGCTGTATAGCAGGAGTCAGTCTGTTTGTATTATATGTCTATTATCCTAATTATTTTTCTAATTTGTAATGATGTTCCCCCTGAAATAGTCCTTACTATTCGAAATTAGGAATGGAGGTTCGGTTTGCTATCATAAATCGCTGCTTTTGGCCATCTGTTTCTACGTGTACCCAAAAACTAGTTAAAAATAGAGATAAAAGTTGATATGTATATGCTTAAATACTTATTAAACTACAAAAATAGGTAAAACAAAATACATTTCTGGTAACACAAATCAGTATAAAGCATTAAAAAAGTTTTTATGATTTCACATTTGGCCAAATAATTGAGATAACAACCGTAAAGCGATATCCTCAAAAGATCGAAAAATAGTAAAGCAGTAGGACCTGGAGACATCCCAGTTGAGTTGGTAAAGTATGTATTAAAAATATTACATGAGATGTTGGTTGAACTATTTAACAAATGCTTAAAAGAACAAAATATCCCTGATGATTGGAATGTTGGATACTACATCAGCTCAATATTCAAGTAAGGGGATAAACACAAATGCTGTAAATATAGGGGAATAACTGTTATCAGCTAAGGTTCTATGGTCGAATAATAAAAGACAGAATAGAATCAGAATACGAAGACAAAGAAGAACAAAAAAATTTTGTGCAGGAAGATCGTGCACTGATGGTATATTCGTTCTGCAGCAGGTAATCGAAAAATGGAAGGCAAGGAATCTATCTACCCACCTATTGTTTGTAGATTTACAGAAGGCATACGATACGGCACCTTTGAAAAAACTGTTTTAAACATTGACGAAAGTAGGTCTCAGTAGAGAGTATGTGGATGCTATCACAAATATATACAAAAATGCAAGAAGTGTCGTTAAAGAAGGAAACTTTATATCTGAATCATTTCCAATAACAAAAGGGCTTAAACATTATTGTTGTCTATCTCCAACATTATTTGAAATATATATTCAATCATCGCTAGATCAGTGGAGGAAACAAGTATCCGCAATGGGAATAGACATAGGCGGTGGTAAATGTCTAACAACTTTATTTTTCGCAGATGATCAGGTAATCGTAGCGAATGATGAGGATGTCACCGCGGATGAACAAATAGCGGTCTGAACTCTTCTATTGCCTCCGGGTGCTCTGTAGAGGGCTTCGAAAACATCAACGATAGCTCCTCTACTTAAGTCCATTTTCAAGGTATGGACTCGAAAATGTTTTCTTCTGGTATCTTGCCTTGAAAAATGCAAGATATTTCTTACATGACAAAGGTTAAGTCGAAATAAAAATACCAGGTTGCAGTAGAATAACATCTCAGCCACAGAGTATGGGAAACTCTAAAAACAAGAAAGCAGAGCCCCGAGAGCACTAAGCTCTCGGAGAGCCCGTGAAGGACTGACTTGATTGACCTGAAAATCGCCTATTTTTATACTTTCTGAAGTAGCGATTAGGGATTTCCAGGTCAGAGAGGGCCAACGGGAAAAATAAAGGGCGGGGCGATGCGTCTCGAACGTGAACTAGTCGCGTCCGAGAACAAGGAAGACATGGACTACGTGTTTAAAAAACTAAAGAAAGAATATGAAAAATAAGGCCTCAATATGAATATCTCAAAGACAGAGTATCTTAAAATAGGAGATAATGAATAAGATCCAGAGTTGGAAATTACAAACACAAAAACATGTAATGAATATAGATATCTCGGATCTAGAATATCTAAAAAGGCACTACTAAAAGAGACATCGAAAACAGAACGCAGCAGGGAAAAAAGCGGTAAACATTCTAAACTCTCTACTATGGTCTAAAGATATTAGACAAGAAACGAAATTGACGATCTATCGAACCTTGGTAGAGCCTATTATGACTTATGGAGCAGTAGTTTGGCAGATCAAGAAAAAATATAAAAAGAATAATAGTAGAAATAGATTTTCTACGGAGATCCAAAAAAGTGTGGTGTATCCAAAAAAGATCATATCAGGAATGAAGATATTAGAAGGAGGACAAATACTGTATATTTGAGTGTAGACAGAATTGAAACGAGACAACTAGTGTGGTAAGGTCACGTGAGGCGAATGAAAGAAGATAGATGGCCAAAGAAAGCTTTAATTTACATACCGCAACAAAGAAGAAGGAACAATAACTTGTTCCTGAGTAATGGGCTTGGTGTAGTTCTTAAAATGTCACCGTTGTCTATACTGCAAACGTCATTTTTTATAAAACAAAATTTTATTAGCTGCATTATGATACTCTTCAAAGCATTGTAATTTATACGTTTCTGATGAAAGGATATCTATCTATACTTTTGCCAACATATTTATATGTTGTCGCTACACACTTGCTTAAATCAAGTCAACATTGTTTCCACTACTACCAGTTTCCTCCTAGTCTACCTGTTCTTTTAAAGTGACAACACTTGGCGTGCATTCTTATTTTCTTTTTTATTTGAGTGCGGTTCCTTTTGTTTTGGGTAGGACACATTGTAAAATAGTCACAGACTTCTAAAGGTACTATATAAGTAGCATTAGGGGGAATGCTCTTAATATTATTTGATTTCCCCTGCAATATCAACATAAATATAGAGTCAGACTGGATTTATGCCCATCTAAAAAGACAAAAGCGAACAACTATATTTGAGACTCCTTTAGGTAAAGTTCAAAAATGTTCTAAAAATACTGAAAAAACCATGCTGAAGGCATCCATCTTCTTGGACTTTTCCCTAACCTCCAACCTTTAAGAGCTGCTTTCCATCCGGTCATTTAGTTACATTTTTCTTATCTAATGAAGTTCAGATCTAAACAGAAATATGTTCCATATACTCTACTAATTATCTAATCTACTGGTAGCACTCATATCGCTTAAATTCATATGAATCTCGTCGAACCATTTCGGGAAAGTTGCTTGTACTATTAAGGAAGCTGTAATACCATTTTTTGTCCAAGCAATCATTGGCAAAAGGAGTTTTAATATTTGTACCTTGAACAAGGTTTTGTACTGAACTTAATCTTTAAAAATTGGAAAACCCATCTTCGCAAAAGTTAGTACCATTCAACTAGGAGGTCCTTCCCAAGTGAGACTCGAATTCACAGTGCTTGAATCTCTTGGAGACTTTCCGGATATTACATTACGCAAAGTAATTCTCGGAACTTTAAATTCACGACCGGTTGTGGCTACAGGCATGTGGATATGGCATTTAAAGCTAAATTTACTTTTAAAGATTGTAATTTGTAAAGTTTTGTATGGATTTTTTTCTACTCTGTTTTTATTATTCGTTAGTGCGTTTGTCATTCTCACTAAAAAAAAATAGGTACGTTTATGTAAATGTGCTACGTTAGTAGAAAAGTAAATTGAACAAAAGTGAATTTTTTTACTTACTTGTGGTCAGTAGGTTTTCCATAAGTGGGTAAATAGTGATTTTTTGGTTTTCACTTCTTCATCGTTCTCCTTCATTGTTGCAAATGTCATCTTCTTCTTTAAGTGCCTCTCCTATCGGAGATTGGATATCATTATGGCGATTCTTATTTTATTAACTGCTGTTTTGAATAATTGTTAGTGGATCTAGTGGTTACTTGGATCTTTTCTTGCATTATATTTTGTAGGAACGTGTACTCTTGACCTCTCATCAGTGGCCTAAGTATTCAAGTTTTCTTTTTTTTATATTCATAATAACTTCTGGATCGTTATTATTCTGCGTATTATCTCTTCATTTGTAATTCTATCCACCCAACTTATTCTTAGTATACGGCGGTAGCACCACATCTCAACGCTTTCAAGATTTTTAATATTCCTCTGTTTAAGAGGCCATGCCTCAACACCGTAAAGCAAAGTACTGAATAGTTTTTAACATTTTAGTTCGTAGATGAATATTAATATCACGATTACAAAATATTTTTTTCATTTTCATAAAGGTAGACCTGGCAATTTCAATACGTCTTTTTATCTCGTGATTTTGGTCACCTGTTTCATTAATGAGGGTTCCCAAGTATTTGCATTTGCTAACTTTTTCAAGTTAGGTACCGTTTATTGTGATACTGGTCTCATGAATTGGATTCTTACTGAATGTCATATATTTGGTTTTTTTGACGTTCATCCTGATGCCGTAGTTATTACATATCTCATTCATACTTTAAACTAGATGTTGTAGATCTTCCACTGTTCTTGCCATTATCACAGTATCGTTAGCATATCGAATGTTATTGATAACTTCTCCATTACTATTTTCCCTTCGTTTGCATGTGAGAGAGCTTCTTGGCATATTTGTTCGCTGTAGATATTAAACAAAAGCGGTGACAATATACAACCCTGTCGTACTCCTCTACGTATTTCTATTTCGTCCGATGTTTCGTCTTCTGCCTTTATATTAGCTCGCTGATTCCACTACAGATTTAATATTATTTGCATGTCTCTTGTGTCAATGTTCTTACCTTCCAGGATTTCTTTGAGTTGATTGTGGAGTACTTGTCATAAGTACTATTAATTGATACTATTAAACCAAATGTCATGAGTACTACTAATTAGATTGAAAAATCAAAAATATAAAATAAAAAGCTCCTATTTACCTTATCAAGCACTTCAAGTTCAGGAAAATTATCATATAGTTTTGGATTGAAAAGAAGATTTTAGATATATTTCTTAAGAAAATTTGTTAGTTAGCTTGGGACGTACAATATACTACTACTCAAACATCAACAATGAAATGAACGGATCAGTTGCATAGGTTTTTATCACTATTCCCAGTTACCATGAAATTATTTGACTTTTAGCAAGTTCAATCTTATCAGTTGGTGGACGCCATGCTTATTATCCTACTAACCGTAGTGAAATGGCCATAGACATGGTATTTTGGTTCCAGAACATATATGATCTAGGAGTCTAGGGGCAGAAGGGGTCCAGGGAGGAGAACACACTCGTGGCTCCAAAACTTGCGGCAATGGTTCGGATTGTCATCTGCTGAACTATTCAGATCTGCCGTAAACAAAGTAAGAATAGCCATGTTGGTTGCCAACGTTCGGAACGGACAAGGCACATGCAGAAGAAGAAGAAGAATATATATGGTTTATTTTATGATGTGCTTTTTGTTACACACTGTGTAATTACTAATGCCTTTTTACTACACTAATCACTAATTTAATTATTATATATGTGTAGGTTAGACAATATAATTGTCCAAGTTTTTGACGGTAACTAAGTAATAAACTTTATGCTGTCATCATTATTGCAATCTTTCAAATTGACTTTTCATTCCATTTTCATTCAGTTTATATTCATTTATTAAATAACTAAATTATTTGTGTCTAATCCTTAATTGAAAATAGTGTTTCAAACTGGCTCACAAAAATGAAATGGGCGAATCAGAATCCAATTGCGACGAAGACTCCATGAAAGTTCGTTCGGGAAGATGTATGAGTATGCAGGCTATGCAAGCACTGTTTGAGTTAAAAGAAAACAATCAACTTTGTGATGCTACTTTAATTCTGGATGACGGATCCGAAGTACCGGTACACAGAGCAATCTTATGTGCTTGTAGTTCTTATTTTAGGTAAGTATTTAAATAAAAATATTGCATTTTTTGTAATATATCGAGTTAAAACTTTCTTTCTTTCTTGCAAAATCTTAAATGGTCACCTATATCTCGTTAATTATGGTATTGTGCATTTCATCCTGATTTAACTTATCTATCCTTTTTGGCCGATAGTCTATCACAGCAGGTTATAATAAACTCCTGGACAAAATTAACGCACCACTTTAAGTAATCTAAATATTTACAAATGATAGGAGAGGAAATACAAAATATTAAGTTATTTTTTAGTATTTTTTCTTTGTTATTTGCATACTTAGATTAAGTTACATTTAAGTTGTTTTTTTATGTTTTCTTATTGTTATCATTGTTCATTAAAACCCCCATGGTCGTATTACAAATTAATACAAAACATCGAGGGTGACAATCCTTCCTTTGGCTGCGTCAATCTGGTGTGTTGAACGAGATTGGCGTATTCTTTTTAATCTGGTGCGTTGAACTAGGTAGACATCCTTATCCCTGTCCAAGTACTCGTTCTGCGTTGAGGAACGAGTACGACCTCAATACCTCGATCGCCGTATCTTAGTTTATCATATCGAATATCGTCACAACCATCTACCGAAATAAATAAACAGTACGTTTTTTAATATTGTTCTGAAGCTATTTTCTTGTGGCATTTTAAATTAATTACTATTTAACTGGGAATAAGCCACAATTAAAGATAAAAATACGTTTATTGACGTTTCAATTTCCACAGAACGATTTCCGAAGTGGAAATAGTTCAGAATAGATTTTAGAAAGATATGTTTTTGTTAGTTCATAAAAATTTGTAGAAAAAGATTAGTTGTAAATAAGTTTTAGGAAATTTTATAATTGTAGGTAAAAATTTGTTTGTGATCGAAATGAAGAAATGGGAGATGTATGACGCGTTTTGATTGGATAAAATTGAAAAAGGTGGGATAGTTGGTTTGAGAATGAGACGTTAGTTAGTTTTGGAAGAAAAAAGGATAGTCAGTTGGTTTTCAAGGGTACAAGCCGAAGGGCCGCTATTCTCGGGTAGTTTCCCAGAGGTAGGAAGCAGTAGCAGTGAAAGTTTGTGAGTTTTCGTGTAGTTAGTGTATCTGACAGAAGCTGATCCAGTAAAAGATTGTAAGTCATATTTTTCTACTTATATTCCAAGAGTCACTGTTCAGGCCAACGAGAGATTCAGTTTATCGTAAAGAGAAGATATTCCAAGAGTCATTTTTCACTCAGGCCAACGAGAGATTCAGTTTATCGAGAGAAGAAGAGGCTAGCCTAATTTGAACGATTCGTGCATTTGAAGGAGATCATTAAGGACGATAAACTTGAAACATTTTAATTACTATTAAACTGGGAATAAGCCACAATTAAAGATAAAAATGCAAATTCCTCGGCAGAATGTAGTAGGATCTGGTTACCAATATTGAAAGAGGAAGTTATTAATAAGAAAATACCAGTATTAGTAAGTCAGTAACATGTAGAGGATACATCATTTATGTTTTTTAAATAACGTAACATATAAAATCAGAATTTTGATGTTTGTTGAAGGTAAACTAAATTCACGAACAAATACTTACAATGTCGGGATAGTATTATGAGGTTTTTTTTCCTGTTTTTCCCTCATAATTTACTATGGAATTACTAACAGGAGAATTTTACTGTCATCATCTCATGTGTTTATCTTTTTAAAGACGAATTACATGCTATGCTTTTTTTTCTGGCGGATATTCTCAAGTTAAAGTTGATTTCATGTAATCGAATGAACTATCTTATAAATAAAGTCGTCCCAAGAGCGTAACTCAACAATATTGGCTATATCATTTTAAAGTCGTCTACTTTAAAATGCATAATGTATGTCTGAATTGTCAATATAAATGAGTCAGATAAAATTAAATTATTAGAAGAATTTTTCACTATGTAACAAAAAACAAAATTTGTTTAATTTACTGTTTGTATTTTGAGAACGATTTCCGAAGTGAAAATTGAAACGTCAATAAACGTAATTTTATCTTTAATTGTGGCTTATTCCCAGTTTAATAGTAATTAATTTACAATGCCACAAGAAAATAGCTTCAGAACAATATTGCAACTATCTGTTGTAAGATTGCTGATTACCTAGGGAGCTGCTAAGAGTAGATAGTATAGGCTACAAGGAACAAGGATTTGGACCACTTATCATCAGAGAGAGATAGTTTTGTTTTCTGCAGTTTTTTTTTATTGATAACACAATTTTTACACTTACTTTAGAAAAGATATAAATATTTGATTAGGAGATTTAGAATAATAATTGGGATTTTGAGATTTTAACTAATATTGTTTTGTACCATTAATTTTGAAGGTTCACGTACGTAGAACAAAATTTTGAGAATCATTATATGAGATTTTGTTTATTGAAAACATTTGAGTGTGAATTTTAGTTCATTATTTTTATTTCAATATATATCATATATGTGGTTTTTTTATTACTCCGTATTCTTTGGACCTTACCTTTCACATGTAATGCATAGATATTGAAGCACGAATATATCCCTGAGATAAGAGAATTAAAAAGTGTGATAGAGTCATAATCATATCATTTAAATCATTATATATATATATATATATATATATAAATATATATATAAATATATATATATATATATATAATATTGGATTAGAAATTCCGCGGGAGCTATATGTGATTTCAGTTGTTTTCCGGGTTTGACTCCGCATTAAATAGTTTTGGTTTTTAGAAAAACCATTGTTTTTGACGACGTTTCGGCAAGGTCACATTTGCCATTGTCAAGTCAGATTAGTTCTGCTTCGTCTTGATCTTTCAGGAGAACTGATTTCTCGGTAGCTGCACGTTGAGTTTTATACCTTGTAGCACTTCTTGTGATCGGTCCTGTGCGAAGAGTGGGCGGGATCTTCTTCGCTATTTTAATTTCTATTTTTTCTGCAGAATTGGTTTCCACGTATTTGGAGTCTTTGGGCATTATCTCTGGTATTAAAATTTTTTGGATGTTTTCGATCTCTATGGCTTCCCTGATTACACGTTTTGGCCTTATTTCGATATTGGCTAGCATTGTTTGTTCCATTTAAGTTCTATCTTGTGTCCTGTGTGTATGGCATGTTGTGCTAGAGATGAAGTTTTCTGTTTTCTTTCTATGGCGTTTCGATGTTCTTCGCGTCTACTTGTACCTTTTGATTTGTCTGTCCGATGTACGATTTATCGCAGTCCTCACACGGGATTCTGTATACACCTTGATTTTCTAATGCAACTTTTGTTTTTGCCGCTGGTAATATGGTTGCGATTTTTTTGTCGGTGTTAAAAATGAAAAAATGAAAATAAAAATGCCGAAACGTCGTCAAAACAATGGTTTTTCTAAAAACCAAAACTATTTAACTCGGAGTCAAACCCGGAAAACAACTGAAATCATAATATATATATATATATATATATATATATATATATATATATATATATATATATATATATAATAGCCATGTACTTGATACATAGTTGCAACCGAAACATAAGGTTTTATGAAAATCCCCTAATGGAATTATTCCACAAGATGTTTCAAACTTAGGATAAAAAACCACCTTTCTATTAACCCCGTATAGTAAGTCAAATACAAAATTTTATTAAAAAACTCACTATACTAAATTAAAATTTATAAATTTTTACATAGTGCGCTAAAAGAGTCATCAAAACATTAAATTAAAAAACTGAATTACTTTGAATTTGACCAAATTTTTTTGCGCTGCGTTCTTTTTTGAATAGTGAGTGTATTTGCACAATATTTACTTTTTTTTTTAATTTCCATCTGTATTTGCATGTTATCCTTGCACTTTCTATAATTTTTTAATATTTCAAATACAAATTTTATACATATTTTTTTCAGGGCTTTATTTACATCAACTTTACAAAATCGAGAGAAACATAGAGTACATTTATCAGGAATTACGTCAGAAATGCTACACAAACTGTTGGTTTACATATATTTAAGAAAATTAGATATTAATGAAGATAATGTATACTCAGTACTGATAACAGCGGATTACTTAAGCATTCTAGGAGTTCTCGAGATATGCTGTGAATTTTTAGAAGAAAATCTTACACCTAAAAATTGTATAGGAACCTTGAGTTTCGCTCAAAATCATTTTTGTCGAGATCTAGCCATTGAGACATGGAAATATATAATGAAAAATTTTCCACAGATCGCCGTTGAAAGCGATGAACTTTTATCCCTATCTTTGAATCAGATTCAAGATATTATAAACTCTGATGAGTTAAACGTAAAAAGTGAAGAAACTGTATGGGATGTAATCCTAAGATGGATCGATCACGATACCGAAAATAGAAGGAAACATATTGTTTCATTGATGAAATGTATAAGGTTGGGGTTGCTGGATACCCAATTTTTTTTGGAACATGTGAAGGAACATCCCTACGTTTCAAGTTCAGAGGAAAGTCGGCCTATGATTATCGAAACGTTGAAGTTTTTGTACGATTTGGAAATGATCACACATAGGTAATAACAATTTAGTTAAATACATATTCTTTATTTCAAATTTGGATATAGGGCCATTCTATGAAAACAAAGACATTTTCATAAAAAAATGAAATTCGGTATTATGACTTTTAATGATTGTTATTAGATTATTATAATTGGTTTCAAATGAGTGTAGAGTAATAAATCATGAAGTGTCATAAAAATTTGCCTGAATTTCGGTGTCGTCATGGGCGTAGGCAAATGGACGGATGTCAACTTCGTCGTCAAAAATTGATGTACCTCAAAATATCATATTTTGGATATTTTGTGATAACCAATTTTATTTAATTTTTCGATTAACTTATTCTTCAAACTCGTATTCCATTATATGGTCATTAAAGCTAATTACATTTTTATTTATAAAAACAATTCACTTCCTTACTGAACGAATAAAAGCATTAGAAGAAACTGATAAGGGTATGACGCACCTCCTAATATATTACTAAGAACTAAAATAAATCAACATGAAGACTAAAAACGCGTAATGAGGTTTTACTTACACTTTTATTATAATCCCTCTTTTATTTTATTATTTATCATTCGACATTCGACATTCGAGTTAGTCAGGGGCGTGCGGTGCATGGATGCAAGGGATGCATTGCATCCCCTAAAATCTAAAATTTATTATCAGTAATTAAAACTACATAATCATATTTTAAATTGATTTGTAATAATTCAAATATTTAAAGATAAAATACGTTTTTCAAGAAATCATTAAATTACTTTACGAATGCAATTACTGGCAACAGCGCACGGTGATTGTAATATATCTTTGGATGCATTTTCTGGAACCAATACCAGCCAATACCATTCTGATCGCGCTAGCATCACTTCAATTCGGCAGCACACGTCGACTCTCGGGGCCCGGGCCCAATTTTTATAGATTTGGACCGGCATTTTTAAGAATACTGGATGCAATATTATATTTGCTTACCATAGGCAAGGCGACTGGAGTAGTTCGCATATGACATTGTAATACAGTGCGTGTTTTGCATTTATATTAATTCGAGTAGTTTTTGCTGTGTTTCACGTGTTTTAATTTTATTGTACGTATATGTATATATTTTATTTCATTTTACGTATATGTATATATAATAATTTAAGTAGTTTTTCCGAAATGAATTCAGATTTACCCCAACCGTGTACAAGTTCTCAATCCTGTCAGGAAAACAGTAATGGACAGTGTTGTATTGTGTGCGATTTATTAAAATGTGGATTTTCAAAATTTAACTTTCAAGAAAAGTGTAATATTATATCTGTAGGCAGGCCAAAACCATTACTGGAAATTCAAACCAAGTCGACGAAATGTACACGTTATTTTAACAAAAATATATACGATTCCTTTAAGTGGTTGACAGGTTGTAAAACTCTCTCAAGATTATTTTGTTTTCCGTGTATATTATTTAATATAAGTGATAAAAACGTGTGGAATAGTACGGGTTACTCAGATTTAAATAATTTGCACAAATCTATAAAACGACACATTTTAAGTAAAACGCATTTAGAAGCAGTTATAAAAGAAAAGACTTTTGGGAAAACCCGAATTGATCACGCTCTAGATAATCAGCTTAAAGTTAGTCACCGCATGCATAATGAGCAAGTAAAAAAAAATCGTGAAATATTAAAAAGACTGATTCATATTACATGTTTCCTTGGAGAACATGAACTTAGTTTCCGAGGGCATAATGAAAATTATGAATCTGTAAATAGGGGAAATTTTGTGGATTTAGCAAATTTTTTATCTGAATATGACGAACTATTAAAAAGTCATTTAGATCAATCTACTGTATTTCGAGGTACCTCGAATAGGATACAAAACGATTTGATCAAGTCTGTGGCAGATATTGTTCTGCAAAAAATCAAAGAAGAAATAAAAGAAGCACAATTTATTTCCATTGTTCTAGATGAAACTACAGATATCGTGAATTTGAGTCAATTGTCGGTTGTTCTGCGTTACATCAAAAATAATGGTGAAATACAAGAACGATTTTGGGGATTTTTGGATATAACTGCAGATAGATCGGCAGAAGGTATATATAGACATGTCTGTAATATAGTTGAGGAACTGGACTGTGGTTCCAAACTTGTCGCTCAAAGTTATGATGGAGCTGCCGTAATGGCTGGGCACCTCGGAGGACTTCAAACCAAAGTTAAGGAGAGGTTTCAAAATGCAATTTTTGTGCACTGCTTTGCACACAGGCTAAATTTAGTTCTAGCGCAATCAGTCGCACTCAATAAGACTTGCAAGGTATTTTTCCAAACCTTGAGTGGAATGGCTGCTTTTTTTTCTAAATCTTCCAAAAGAACACATGCTTTAGATGTCATTCTTCAGAAAAGGTTCCCTCGAGCAGCTCCCACCAGATGGAATTACAATGGGAGGTTAGTAAAAACAGTTTCCCAATATCGGCAATCCCTAATAGAGTTATTTGAAAGCATTTTGGAGCATAAAGACCATTGGGACCCTGAAACTGTGAATTCCTCAAGAGGTTATTTGGAATTAGTCAAACGAGATTTTGATTTTAATTTTTTGCTTCAAGTATTTTCTGAAATATTTCCTTATACAGACATTTTATTTGATGTATTGCAGACTAAATCAAATGATATCGGATTTTGTATTAAAAAAATTAACGAATTCGAAGTCCAAATCAACAGACAGAGGGAGCAATTTGATATCATGTGGCAAAAAACTTGCGATCTAGAAGAGATGGAACCCAAGAGAAAACGCATTAGAATTGACGATGTAGGCGACACAAAAATATCTTATAATCGACTTTTTTGTGAAATAATAGATAATATTTCCCAGCAGCTTAAAGAAAGATTTAAAAACCTTTGTGAGTTAAGATTTGTGGAGTTATGCAACTTCAATAAATATGCCGACTGTAGTTTCCCGGATGAGGCTTTTAGTTGTCTAAAAAAACATTATGCAAACTTTTTTGACCTTCTTTCCCTGCATTCCCAACTGTGCGTTTTGTATGCTTCTCAACACTCTATACAAACTGATACTAGTTCTAAAATGCTGACATTTCTTAAACAAACTGAACTGGATGAAGCATATAGTGAGGTTTCAAAATTATGTGACTTAGTGATGACAATACCTGCCACAAGTGCGTCTGTAGAACGAAGTTTTTCTGTACTAAAGCGTATTAAAAACTTTGTCAGAATTCCATTCCACAAGTGAGGAGAGGCTAGCTAACTTAGCAATTTTATCAATTGAAAAAGAACTTATTAAAGAAATGTCTGAAAATCCCAGTTTTTATGAGTCTGTGATAAACGAGTTTGCCAAGGTTGATAGAAGAATAGAGCTGCACTACAAGTAAAAAGGTTAGTAAGTCTTTTTATCATTTCCTTTAATTTGCATCCCTTTCTTCTAATGTCACGGCACGCCACTGGAGTTAGTAATTGTTACTACACCAATTAAACGTACAGTAATATTGTGATATAGAAATAGTGAAAAAGTTATAAAATGGCGACATTTACTCCAAAGAAAAGAGGTGTAAAAAATTCTCCGCTATCTGTTAGTGAAAAAGTTATAATTTTAAATGTATATGATTGCATAAAACACGATCACCCTAGTTTGTCTGTGCAAGAAAGTGTTGAGCGATGTGCCCGAATGACTGGAATTGGACAGTCCACGATTTTTAAATTATTGCGAGAAAGAAAGATATCAGGCCAGTTAAGTCCATGCAAGAGAAAATCAGGAAGACCAATAAAAATCTTAGGTGAAGACACCAAACGTGACATTCGAAGAAAAGTTCATTCGTTTTATTTTAAAAAGGAAATACCCACCCTTGACAAAATACTAATGGAGATAAGCCAAGATAACGATATTCCTTTGATATCCAGAAAACTTTTATGGAAAACTTTAAAAAGTATGAATTTTTCCTGGGAAAAGCACAATCGAAAGGCACTATTACTGGAAAGTGATGAAATCATTTGCTGGAGACGAAAATATTTGAGAACTATAAAACAGTACCGCAGAGAGCACAAGAAAATTTTTTATCTTGATGAGACGTGGATAAACGAAGGTTATATAGTCCAAAAAATGTGGCAAGATAAAAATGTAACAAGTGCTCGTCAAGCTTTCATAGAAGGCCTTTCGACGGGTATTAAAGTGCCTTTGGGAAAAGGGAAGAGGCTTATAATTGCTCACATTGGAAGCGAAGAAGGATTTTTAAAAGAAGGTTTGTTAAGCTTTGAGTCGTGTCGGACGGGAGATTATCATGAGGACATGAATTCGGATGTCTTCGAAGATTACTTCGGGGAAATGTTAAAATTTCTTCCAGCTGATTCGGTCGTGGTTATGGATAATGCAAGCTACTATTCAAGGCGAATAGAGAAGGTACCAACTTCAGCTTGGAGAAAGCAAGAAATTATTAACTGGCTGTCAAATAAAGGTATTCAGTTTGAGACGAATTCAATAAAGAAGGAACTACTAGCCGTAGTAAAACAACATAAATCTCGCTTCATAAAATATGCCGTAGAAGATGTAGCAGAAAAGTATAAAGTAACTGTGCTACGCCTACCGCCATATCATTGCGAATTAAATCCCATAGAACTTATATGGGCACAAGTTAAAGGATATGTTGCAAGGCACAATACCACATTTAAAATGAAAGATGTCAAGGTATTGTTTGATCAAGCCATTATGGAAATCCCATCAGAAAACTGGCAAAAAGCAATCCAGCATGTTTTAAAAGAGGAAGATAAAATGTGGGAAATGGACAACTTGGTCGATCAGGTGGTTGACCCTATAATTATAACACCAGGGGATGATGACAGTTCTTCGGATGAAGACTATAGTGATGTAGAATTGTAATAACGTATCCAGTAAAGTTTTTGTAGTTTTTGTGAATAAATTGATTTAAACTCCCCACAAGTGTTTCAATATGTAAAGTTCATTCGTGTGTGTTTGTGAGTATTTCCCGATTTCGGTTCGTATATATTTTATTGTTACATTTTATATATTTTTAATAACACTGTTCTGCTGTATTACATTTTTCTTTCCTTTAATATGATTTTTAAGAATGCATATTCTTTTGTCAATTAACCCACTAGCGCGCCTCTGGCTCAGTGTTTATCTGTCGATAACAATGGACTAATCCCTTAAAACAGGGTGATACCTACCTGCTCTTTATGAAACGACAGAATTTTGCAATGCGGACAGAATTTATTGACGGATTACCCTGTAGCGCTTTTGAATACTTCATGAGATTTTATTACTCTACACTCATTAGAAATAGATAATAGAGCTTTGTACTCTGTGAAAAAATCAGTTTTTTTGAAAAAAAAAATTGTGGAGGTGTTTACAGCATAATTAAAGATTGCCATCAGCCTCTAGTTGACGTTTGTTAGTTGAGGCTACTTTGAGGTTATCTGGTAAGTATCTTATAATATTTTATTTGCTTATTTGTATTAAATAATAAAGTTTGATGTATAAATTACTAAAACTGTGTATTATAAGGAAGCACAAGCATCTTTTGAGATTATAAAATAAATATTAACTTTTAGCTGTTTGTAATGTCCCGTACGTGTCAAAAAAATATATTTTTCACCTTCATCACAGCAAGTGTCAATTACTAAATATGCAAACTATAGTATATGTTATTACTAACCATCTAAATTTTTGTAGATTTTTTACACATTCAGATTGGTGATAAAACTTTTTCATAAAAGTGTCCTGTACGTGACGTCACGTACGGGACATGTGACAATCATGTGTTTTTGATCAGTTAAAACATAAGTTTTGGCTGATCAAAACTCGCTTAAAGGAACAGAAAAAGACTTCAAAGAGCAAGGAAAAAGACACAAAGCAATTTAAAGGTCAGTGTATGCACCAATGCCTCTTCATCTGTGTTACCATATAGCTGCAAGCAGACTTTCTCAAAAGCCTTCTGGAAAACATTATTGGTCTACAGTTTAGTAATGCAATGGAAGAAAGTTTAATACTAATGGATACAAGCAGTAGGCCTCCTAGAACTGAAGAGATTTTAATTATCAACTTCTTTTATCGGCCAGACATAGTGTATACCTGCCCAGGGATGACAGATGTTATGACTGTTTGGAAAGATGGGAAGGAAAACTTGCAGAAACACTACATGACTATGTTTCTACGTGAGAAATTTAGTATATTTAAGGAAGAAAATGAAAATATTAAGGTTGGCTTTTCTAAATTTTGTAGCGTAAGGCCAAAAAATGTGTTGTTACTCAATGAAACTCCCTCTGAACAATGTAAGTGTAAAATTCATGAGAATTTTATGTTCAAAATAAAGTCTTTAAAAATATGTGTATAATAATGACTTCTGGAAAAATGTCATGTGTTTCACGCATAATCTGCGTAAAACTTGTAACAATGGTAATGTTAATGGTAATCCAGATGTGGTAACCCAAGTGATCCAGACAGTAAAGTTAATTGAAAGGAGTGAAAAAAACTTGATGACAATAAAATTAAGTTGGTCATAAATGAAGACTGCACTGGTGACTTACATGAAATGTTAATCAAAGATCTGCCACACATGATGTACCATGTAAACACCAAATGAATTCAGAGTAGTGAGTTTGAAACTGACAAAAATAATAGAACATTACGCATATTACAGATTGAATTTGCTATGTCCTTTAGCTGCGAGTACCAAAACGAGGTACAAAGTGCGTTATGGTCACACAAAAGTATTCTTTTGTTTACAGCAGCATTTTTTGTGGAGGAAACTGCAAAACTTACATAGTTTGTTTTGACACAAAAAACAAAGACAAATATACAATTTTTGTGTTTTTACATTTCTTTTATAAAGATATTATTAAAGAGGACCCCGAAATTTTATTAGAAGTGATTTGGAGTGATGGTCCCTCTTCAGAAGTCAAAGATAATAAAAAAAACATTTACCTGGAAATTCTTTGCCACCTCCCATGACAAGGGTGTAGTAGAGGGGGTTGGTGGAAACATCAAGCGCTTAGTAAGAACAAAAATGATGGCTCAAGGAGAGAATGAGTATATAGTACAAAGAGCTAAAGACTTTGCTGCAGTAGCAGCTCAAGTAAGCTCTAAGAGTGCAGTATGGTACATAGGGGAGGACCACATAAGAAGAGAAATTTTATGTCAAAACTCTCAGGAAAATGTCCAGTCCATTCATGGAATAAAAGGAATAAAAGGATGTGTTTTACAGTGCAGTAATGGTTCCCTTCTAACAAAAAAAAAACTGTTTGATGGAATCAACAACTGAACCTGCCTCACCAGTAGGTTTAGTTAATTTTGTTTTTGGCAATTGTGTAGTTGTTACCTACGATGAAAAAGAGTTCCCAGGAGAAATTATCTTCATAGAAAGTTCATAGAAAATGAATTAGTACAGGTGTCAGTAATGGTTTTGACTGGTCCACCAAATCACTTCAAATGACCTCAATCATCGACTGCATTTTCTACTCCAAGAAAGATGTATTACAAGAGATTGACCCTCCCGTAGTTGTTAATAATAGGGGTTCGTACACATTTATTTCAGTTTAATGAATATTGACATTTTATGTTTCTTTACAGTCAATAGAAACTTTAACATTTTAACTTATTGCAAGGCTAAATTAAATTGTTGTGTTCAAGTTGTGTATATATTTTAAACAATAAAATTGCATTGTAACCAATAATATTAGTTTTTATTTGTCATCATTATTACCTAACGGTTATTACCTACATCGTTATTACCTAACTTAGTTTACTTATAAGATGAATAATTGTAAACATTTCTTTCCTGAGCGATACCAATAGTAATTTCTTTTACATGTATATTTTTCTACCCATCTTCGAATAGTTCTGCTCCGCTCTTCCTGTCCTATTCCTTCTTTTTCTTCTTCAGGTTTTCGTTTTCTCTCTTACGTTGAAAATTATCAACAATTATCAAATTATTATCAATATTTCATTTAAACGTCAGCTTTTCATAAGTATAGTAATTCTAAACTATAACTGTTTACCAACTACATATTGGAATTTTAAACAAGTAGCGTAAATGCCCCAGTTGTTGGCCATGAATAAGTTATTGGCCTCTAATATGTTTTGATTAAAATTAGGAAATGTTTACATTGAACAAATAACGTAAATTTTAAGGTGGAAAACTACTAATGCATGAAATTATCAATATATCCATTATTGGCCTTATAGAAAATTGTACTTTGATGGTATACAAGGCAAATATCGAACACAGTAATTAATTAAATCTTGCCCAAGTACTTTCGATCAATAGATCATCCTCAGGGGCATTTCGTCAGTTGTGGTCTATCCGACATGAGCAGAATGTCATGCATGTAAATTTGGACATAACAATACAATACACAAAGACAAACAAACACTTTAAAATTTTAAAAATTGAGAAGCTACATGTTATATGGAAGCCGGAGCGATAAAAAAAATTTTATGCCGCTTCTTTGACTTGTTTTTAACTTTTTTCAAGTCACCTCCCTTGTGAACTCAGCCGTAATGTGTAGTTTTACTGCTTGTACATTTAATTTCTTTTTGCTCTTTTGCTGGTGTAATGCTTCTTTGTAAGGTGAAAAAGTTATTAACGTTGATTTCGATGATTTTCTACCATGATTTTTAGATTTTTCCTGATTTACGACACTGGCAATATTTCAAAGAGACTTAAAACGTTTGCAAACCAGAAGGACCTGGTTCACTTATATTGCTGGATTCTGGTATTTTTGGTAGGATATCAGGTTTAAAAGCTTGCATACTTTACAAACTTATGCAAACCAGAAGGACCTGGTTCACTAATGTTGCTGGCTTCTGGTGCAAATCTGCATCTGATAACACAGTCTCATTCAATGGATAAATTCCAGTGGCGTTGAATCCATTTACAGCAATCCATTTACTGTAGTGTCCATCCAATATAAGAAGTACAGGAAACTCTTTAGAGGGTTTAACGGTATCTATGAAGTGTTTAAACCACTGTGTAAATAAATTAGACTGCATCCAACCACTAGGACGAAGGACTGATATCGACCCAGGAGGAGTACTTTTCATGAGTTGCACATTCATATTATTTTTTGGGAAGATTAACATGGGTGGGATAAAATTCCCTCCTGCACTCATACACGCAATTAAAGTCATCAATGATCCTCTCTCAGACTAAGTCAGCGATGCGATTTGTCTCTTTCATTTCCGCTTTATTATTGCTGCAATTTTATTGCACAATGGTTAGGCCTCTTTCATCTACTTTTACTATTACTAGAAAAATTACATTACTAGAAAAATTGTATTTATCCTATGCTTTTTCCAGATGATCAAAAAATATTTGAACATTCTCTTTGTTAAAGTTAATTGCCCGTCTAAAAGACGTTCCAGTTGCATAAAGGGATGATTTAATCCATTTAATTCAGCCAGATTAAATGCTATTCGTTTAAATAATAGTTCCGAATAGTTCCTCTTCCCACTTTTTTAAGTACTGCTTCATCTGGACTCAATTGAGTTATTTTTGCTAACCGTTGTATTGTCGATTTCGAAACAATATAAATTTTAGCTGCTTTTAATGTACCCATCGTTTTATCTCTCACAGCTTGAATAGCAGATTTCATGCTATCTGGATTCCAGGACTTTCGTTGTTTTGGACTTACAATACTTTTTCTAGGCATACTGAAAAGAAAAAAAACCCTGTAGACTAAACTGATACAAATATAGGCTAGCTTATATTTGTAGCACCCATGGACGTATAAACACAGATGGACTCAGTTATTTACATAAAATTGTGAAGTCAAAATTATTTGAATAGGTCACATTCTCAGCACCTTCAACTGTTGTCACGTTTTGTTTTAAAATTTCTTATTCGCGAGTCGCTGAAAATATTACTCCGTATTTTATACTCTACAGGTACTATCAAACCAAAATAATAATTTATTGGTTAGATTAATATACAGTGGAACCTCGATTATCCGTCTCTCTATTAACCGTCACCTCCGTTAACCGTCAGGGTCCATACATAAGATATATTGACAACATAGGTAAAAATGTACTCATCAATTCATTTTGTTTGCAAAAAATTCTCCACCAAAGACGATTCTCATTTTGGACAATGCACCTGCCCATCCTAAAGCCGGTATGCTGCGGAGTGACAATAAAAAATCACGTACTCTTTTCTGCCTGCGAATACAACATCATTGATACAGCCAATGGATCATTCGGTCATTAAAACATTCAAATGAAGATACAGAAAAGAATTTATTCAGAACCTAGTTATGAAAGAGGAATATTCTTTGCCAAAATACTGGAAAGCATATAATTTAAAACACGCAGTCGACAATGCTGTGGATGCTTGGGCTGATGTTTCGGAAGTAACGTTGAAAAGAGCGTGAAATAAATTATAGCCTGAATCAACTTAAGATGAAAATACTCCCCTTAAATGAAGATATGGCTGAATCAACTGTTTTGTTTTCGTTGCCTAAAGATGACATAAACGAATGGTTAATTTGTGATAAGGACGCAAACGGCTATCGATTGCTGACAGATGATGAAATCGTTGAAATGGCAACAGAGGCGGACGAAACTGATTCAGAAGCCAACAGAGACTTTGATGGTGGCAATGTTGATGATGCTATTACAACTCAAAAAGATTTGCGTAAAGCTAGAGAAGCTGAATCGCACATACAACAATTTATCAAGTGGTATTCTCGGCAAGAAGAAGCAAATAAGGTAAATTTGATGATTTTACGTCGATTAAGAAATTCAGCCGCTGCAAAATGTGAAGTAACAATAAAACAAACAAAGATTTCGGAATAATTTGAATCAGATTAGTTCGACTGTACTAACATAAATCCCTCTTATATTGTCAAATAAAATATACAAATAAAATTTGAGTTATACTATGAATTTTTTTTTTAATGTTCTGTTAACCGTCTTTAGTGTGCGTTATAGTGTGCATTATCATTTAATAATAGCGTATAATAGATATCAATCAATTATTTTATATGTAGAAGCACTGAAAACTATTTATAAATGGCAACGGTTGTTTACATTTCTCTGTCTTATGGATCTACGTCAAACTTCAAATGCTGTTCCATGTTTGTTTACTTTTTAGTAGAAGTTGTTTTTCGATATTTTGGTTGTATTTTGAGTGATATTTGTGAAAAGTGAAATAAAATAAACGAAATATTTACATCCCGATCTCTCATTTCATTTGTAAGTACATACAATTTACATTATTTACGATGAGGAAATGAGGAAGCGTTTTTGTTTACATTTTAATAGGCGTACCATTGGGTTTATTCATATTCATTAATGTATTGAATAAGATATAAGTTCATGAAATTAATAGACATTTTTAAATTGTAAGTAGACATCATCTGATTAAAAAAAATATTTAGTACCTTTTTAATTTAATATTTCTTATGGATGCAAATAAAATTAGTGAAATGAATAAAACTCATTTATTTTTCTATGTAGGTTCCAAATAATATTGACGATCGAACTATTTTGGTAGCAAATTTAGGAGAAAACATAAAGATTTTTTATTGTAGCATTATTTTGATACCTATTAAAAATTAACTTGAATTCAACTGTATTTTATTGTATTAATTTTAAAGCAAATAAAATTGTATTTTAATTTTACTATAAAGACGTGATTTGTTAATAGTTAAACTCTCGTTTTTTTTTAATTCTTTAAACGTGTTTTTATACATTATTACTACTTCCAATTTTTAAAATCTGAATAATTACCCGCGAGTAAAAATTCAAGCACGCTTATGCTCATTGAGGAAGCATCACATTCTATCGAAGCTTTAAAACATTGTGTGTTAAAGGTATCTTGTTGCTGTGTCCATCTATGTTTATACGTCCATGGTAGCACCACACAATTATGGGCTAGCTCATATTTGTGGCACCAGGCTAGCCCCTATTGCAACATAACCAAACATATATTCAAATATTAATAACTAAAATGCAACACGAATTAAAAGAAACATTCGAAAATATTATGGAAATATCAGCCTTTGGCTTACGATGTATGATAAAATATTAAATTTATTCTTAGTTTTCACCAAAAAAAAAAAACAGAAAAAAAATGAAATAAAAACATATTTGAAAAATTTCTTGAACAGCGTCAACACTAACATGTATTTGTTTCAACGGTCAATGAACCTAGGTCATTGTAAGCTTTATTAGTTATAATTTTATACTAAAGAGTGTCTAGTCAAGCTATTGACGTATAGGTGGTGGTATGTATTTCATATTAATTGCGATAGCCCATATTAGTAGCATAGCCCACATTTGTACCTTCTCTACTAAATATTATAGAGTATAAAGAATACATTAGATGACAAATGTGTCTTAAAATATATCATGTAACTTGCGTAACTAGATTCTATTGGGACACAGATTAAGTATATGTTTTTTTGAATCTTGTCAGAATAAAAAATAAAATTTTACTTTGAGATGCTGTTTTTTTTGTGTTACAGTCATTACAAAATCCTTGCTTAACCAAATAGGTTTCTACCTACCTACCTATCTTAAATTACTAGTTGAGTGGTAAAATATTACTTTAAAAAATGATGGATAATCACTAATACATATCGTGTCAATAACTGGAACAGTGTGGCCCATATCTGGTTCATTTGCACATTTACAAAAGAACAAATGTAAATGAAATTGAAAATTTCATGAAAGATTAACATAGTGTCAAAACATTTCATAGATATATCGACGTGCTTTCCTTAAGAGGCCAATAAATGGTGCTTTTACCCTAAGTAGTTTTAAACAAACAAGTTTATAATTACTATCCTTTTTAGAGAAACTAAAATTTCAGTTAACGTATCAACTTATATTCCGTGGAAATTAAAAGAGTTATGAGTTATATTGTATTACTTTTTTGAAGGTTTGGTTCAAATTTTGATTTTTAATTTGAGCTAAACATTCTTTGCAAGCTTTTGCTAGAATATCGATTACCGCTTCGACTTTCAGTCCGAATATCAGTAGCGGTAGTCAGTTCCTAATAATTTGGTCTCCTAGAGATGGAGAAGTCATAACACCTGAAATAGCTCGTCCCAGAGTTCCTCACGAAATCCTCTTCGCAATTGGTGGTTGGAGCGGTGGATCTCCAACAAACTTTATCGAAACATATGACACACGAGCAGACCGATGGGTCAAAGTCGAAGAAGTTGATCCAGCAGGTTCTAGAGCCTACCACGGCACAGCTGTTGTCGGTTATAAGATTTACGTAATCGGCGGATTCGATGGTATGGACTATTTTAATTCATGTAGATGTTTTGATGCTGTTACTAAAACCTGGAAAGAAGTAGCTCCGATGCATTCTAGACGATGTTACGTTAGTACTGCTGTTCTTAAAACTACAATTTACGCTATGGGTGGATACGACGGACATAGTCGCAAAAATAGTGCTGAGAAATATGATTATAGAACTAACCAATGGACCCTTATAGCTCCAATGAACATGCAGCGGTCAGATGCAAGTGCTTGTAATCTTGACGGTAAGTTACATATTTTTTAAAACTTTAAAGAGGTTTCGTTTACAATACTGTCTTTCGTGCTTGAATGGTTGTAAATCCATAGCTCACTTTGCTACAAGTTTTGATGTACTTAATACACAAAGAAATTTCCTGTTTCTCTAAAAACACACGTCTTACAGCATAATTCCATTCAGTCATTATCTGGTCTATTACGTTTTTTTGCGACATATCTTTGTAATGTCTGAAATTTTAATCCTTATTCAACGGCAGAAATTCTCAATAATTTTCCGTCCAAAAAATCTTCATATCATCGGAGTTGAATGTAGCCAGACTCCTTGGTTTTTGTTTGAGCACTATACCTGTAACAAACATGGTAAACTTTATTTCTACCTATACAGCATATTATAATAGCTTACACACTAAGTAATGTGTAAAAATAATATTAAAGATGCAGCAAATAATATTCTAGGGCCAGAAAGACCACCACCACGTAATGACTGGTTTGATGCTGAGTGTGAGGACATTACAAGAAGAAACAATGATGAATATAAACTGATGCAGCAAAGAAAAACCCGAGAAAAACAGCAAAAATATAAATATCTCAGAAAAGGAGAGAAGTGCATTCACAGAAGAAAAAAGCGAACTCACGAAAATAGAATATTGGAAGAACTTGATGTATTAAAAAAGGAAAACCAAACAAGAAAATTCTACAAAACTCTGAATACTGCAAGAAAGGAATTCAAACCAAGGCTCAGCCTATGTAAAGATAAGGAGGGGCATATACTAAATACAAAAGAAGAAGTACTGAAAAGGTGGGTGGAACACTTTAAAGAACTACTTACTATAGAAGTAGAAGATCCAGATCCAAATCAACCACCCGCAGGAGCAAGCAACAATTCACCATTAGAGCCTCCATCAATTCAAGAAGTACGAGATGCAATAAAACACCCAAAAACAATAAATATCAAGGAAGTGATGGTATACCCGCGGAACTTTTTAAATGTGGAGGTGCTACTGTGACTAATCAAATATATAAAATAATATTGAGAGCCTGGAATGAGGAACAAATCCCGGAAGAGTGGTGTATTGAAATCATTTGCCCGCTACACAAAAAGGGTGACCAATTGGAATGTAGAAACTATAGGGGAATAACCCTCCTTAATACAGCATACAAAATATTTTCGAGGATCTTATATGGTCGCCTAAGTGCATATTCAAAGGAACTTCTCGGGGAATATCAAAGTGGCTTTAGGCCTGGTCGATCAACAACAGATCAGATCTTTGTGCTAAGACAAATACTGGAAAAAACCAATGAATTCAATATCGATACATACCATCTTTTTGTAGACTTCAAATCTGCCTATGATAGTGTCCTAAGAAATAAACTGTATGAAGCCATGAATGAATTCCACATCCCCGATAAACTGATAAGATTGGTTAAGGCTCCAATGCGTAATGTGGTTTGCAAAGTCGAAATACAGGGCGAAGAATCACAGGCGTTTGGAACGCATGTTGGGGTGCGACAGGAAGACGCGCTGGCGTGCCTCCTTTTCAACATAGCACTGGAAAAGGCGATTAGAGATGCCCGAATAGACAACAGAGGAAATATTTTTAATAAATCATCCCAAATTTTGGCATATGCAGATGATGTGGACCTAGTTGCCCGCACAACACGCAAACTAGAAGAAATGTATACCACCTTCTCAAATGCCTTAAAATCTATAGGTATGCAAGTAAATGAGGAGAAAACTAAGATGATAGCATCAACACCCAACAATAAAGTCAGGAACATCGGTCCCCAATTCACGGTCGATAACTCTACCTTTGAAGTGGTGGACAAATTCACATACTTAGGCTCCCTGAACACCAAAGAGAACGCCATAACAAAAGAAATCAACCGAAGGATAATAATGGCAAACAGATGCTATTTTGGACTGAGTAGACATATGAGAAGTAAAAACTTAAGCCAAAAAACAAAAATAACCATATACAAAACCCTTATACAGCTAGTGTTGACATATGGATCAGAGATGTGGACCATCTCCAAGGCAGACGAAGACCTTCTGCTTATATTTAAACGAAGGATCCTGAGAGGAATATTTGGTGGTATCTGTGAAAATAGTGTTTGGAGGAGGAGATACAACTACGAGGTATACCATAGATATAAACAAATATTTGGTCTTAAAGACTATTAGTCTTGACTGAAGACTAAGATGGACAGGACATCTAGCAAGATCACAGCAGAACAACCCTCCTAGAAGAATCCTTATGTCACAACCCGTGGGAAGTAGAAAAAGGGGTAGGTCAAAACTCAGATGGAAGGATGGTGTAGATGAGGATGGTAGAAAGATAGGCGCAGCAAACTGAAAACGGTTGGCAATGGATAGGAGTGCCTGGCGTTATAGACTTGGGAAGGTCGAGGCTCTTTCATAGGGCTGTAGCACCATTGATGATGATGACATACAAAGTACAAACTTTAGTAGTACACAATGGGACAGTCTCATTGTGTACCATCACCCAGTGTCTCATTGTGTATCAAGTAACATTGTAATAAACAAATAGAAATGATCATAAAACATTAATATTGATGATACGCGGAGTCACAAACTCTGCTTTGAATGGCCAAAGTGCAATATGAATTTAGATATCAGGTGGTGGGATAAAAATTATAAGAATATTCCAACTCACGAGGACCGATTTACACCTGCTACACTTGTACATAAGCTAACTGCTCGATAAGGGGGCCAGACCTAATTTTGTTTAATGCGAACTTTATTTTGTTTATTGTTAACCAAATGTATACATTTTAGGCAAAATTTATATAACTGGTGGCTTTAATGGCCAAGAATGCATGCATTCGGCGGAAGTGTATGATCCTGAATTAAACCAATGGTCATTAATAAGTCCAATGCGATCACGACGTTCTGGAGTAAGTTGTATTGCTTATCATGGCTCAGTATATGTGATTGGAGGATTTAATGGCATATCTAGAATGTGCAGTGGAGAAAAATATAATCCATTATCAAACAATTGGTCACCCATACCTGATATGTATAATCCTAGAAGTAACTTTGCCATTGAAGTAATCGACGATATGATATTCGCTATTGGTGGTTTTAATGGTAAGATTTTAAATTTTTGTCTAAACTAATATGTGTTAAATACAAATATATATACAACCTTTTGACAATTAATTAATTATGTTTATTTACAATCTATCAGAACATTAAGTAAATGTGTTACAGGTTTTGGGCGCGAAGGAGAGACATCCAATTATGTCTCACCTTATTCTATTTTGGTTTATGTTTGAAGTAGGTTTTGGGGCAAGGTTCTATCTTGTCTTCTTGTGGCTAGAGCATTGTTTATTAATTCCATTATTAGCTTATTTTCATGGTAAATGGTACGTTCATTTTGTGACTCCATGGCTCGATGGATTTCTTTTCTGATGTAAGGAATCTTCAAGTAGTAGTGGAGTATTTGATTACTTACGTACCATGGTGGATCCACTATCGATCTTAGCACTTTAGACTGGAATCTTTGAATAATATTCAGCGACGTTTGCTTTGCACAGCCCCATAGGTGTAGTCCGTATAATCAGATAGGTACGTTGGTCAAGGTATCTAACGTCTGTTACTGTTGGTATTCTTAAATTTTCGTACACCAATCATTGAGTATGTTTAGACGATGTTGCAGGTTTTGTGAGGCTCCATGACCAGGGTAACAACAAAGCAATGATGTTTCTTTGGGACGAAGTTGGATCTTTAAAAAAACATAACCCATTAAGTAATCATATGATCAGTTCGTTCTACAGGACAGAATAACAACTAAAGAATCGTAGCTCTTATGCAACATTTTGTTGTAAAATTGTTGTTGTGAATTTTTTACTACTGTAGAACAGAAATTCTTAATACAATGATATAGAAAGCAAGAGATTGCATTTCATTTCGATAGGAACTCCACCTAGCCCGACACGTGTTTCGAGTTATTCAACCCATCGTCAGGAGCTCTTGTGGAAGTTCAATCGAAATGAAATGCAGTCTAGTATTTGGCCATTATAACTACAATAATAGCCAGGGTACGCTAGCAGCGACATCTATATGAAATAACGAGAAGTCGAGAGACCTCTCTGATAGCAAATTAGGTGAACCGCAAATTCAAAGCCTCTTGCTAGAGGCTTTCAACGACGCTAGCAGTACATTTTTACTTCGACATGCATCTACGATTCACCTTTGAAAATTACCATCTTTCTTCACTCTTTACGTAGAGAAAGACGTTTAAATGAAAGTAAAAGATTGCATTTCATTTCGATAGGAACTCCACCATAGCCCGACACGTGTTTCGAGTTATTCAACCCATCGTCAGGAGCTCTTGTGGAAGTTCAATCGAAATGAAATGCAGTCTAGTATTTGGCCATTAAAGGTGAATCGTAGATGCATGTCGAAGTAAAAATGTACTGCTAGCGTCGTTGAAAGCCTCTAGCAAGAGGCTTTGAATTTGCGGTTCACCTAATTTACTATCAGAGAGGTCTCTCGACTTCTCGTTATTTCATATAGATGTCGCTGCTAGCGTACCCTGGCTATTAGAATAGAATAGAATAGAAATATGCTTTATTGTCACTGAAAATTATTGAACAATTTTATGGACAAAGCTAAAAAATAAATCAGTCAAATAATACAAAAAGTATAAAACAAAAACAATATAGTAAAAAACAAAATAACACAATTTTAAATTAGTAAAATTATTGTATAACCTACATAATTTGTACAAACAACAACAAATGAGACAAATTGTAGCCACTGCTTGAGACACCCAAATGTAATTATATACAATACTAATTTTGTTTCTTTGTTATACATTAAGAAACTCGTCAACTGAGTAATATGGTCTTTCTGAGAGATAGATTTTTGTCACCTTACGAAACTTAATGAAGGATGTTGCGGATTTAATTTCTCTTGGAAGGTGATTATAAAGTTTCTTTGCACGATATAGAATAGAATTCTTTACTAGCTGAGTGGACGGATCGGCAAATAAACGTTACAATCCGAATTTCTAATGGAGTAGCCATGGTCAGGTCTATCGGGAAAAATGTTTAGATGCTTTCGAATCAAACAAACCGTTTCCAAAATAAATAAAGAGGGAAGCGTCAAAATTCCGTGATTTTTGAAGTAAGTCTTGCAATGAGTTGTTTGTTTGAGACCAAATAGATAACGGATTGCTCTTTTTTGCAACTTAAAAATAGTATCAAATTGGGCCGCTGTACTAGAACCCCAAATGGAAGCCCATATCGAAGATGGGACTCGAACAATGAGAAATATGCCATTTTGGCAGAAGATAAATTTAGTTCCTTCGAAACAGATCTTATTGCAAAGCAAGCTGAGGCTAGTTTCTTCCTTAAGAAGTCAGTATGCAAGGACCATTTGAGATCACTGTCAATGAGAATACCTAGAAATTTCACGGAATTTACGATATTGATTTGGCTCTCATTCAAAAGCAAGGGTTGCATGACTCCTTTATAAGATAATGCTACAGTCTTATCCACGTTAAAGCTAAGTAAGTTGGAGTCTGACCAAGCCTTGATTATAAGTAAATCATCGGTTATAATTGAATGAAGCGTTGAAATATCAGAGCTGCTCCATGTAATACTGGTATCATCAGCAAATAGAAAAATTTTCCCTTTAATTTTCAAGTAAGTGATGTCATTAATGAAAAGTAAAAAAAGAATGGGACCTAATACTGAACCTTGCGGTACTCCACACTCAATATCTTTACAACTAGAGTCGGTGTCATTTATTCTAACCAATTGTTTCCTACCTACCAAGTAAGTTTTGAACCAGTTCAAAGACACACCCCGAATTCCATAGAAAGTTAATTTTTTTAATAGAATGTCGTGATTTACGCAGTCAAAGGCTTTGGAATAGTCGCAGAAAACGGTGGCGGAGGAGAGGTTACTGTTTAGTGATAGATATACATCATGTAACACAGAAAATATGGCATCACTAGTGCATTTATTAGACAAAAAGCCGAACTGATTTTGCGATAAAATATTATATTTAAGGAGAAAGGGCATAAGTCGAACTTTTATAAGTCTTTCAATTATTGTAGTATTACTCTATAGACTATAGACTATTGTAGTCTATAGACTATAGACTATTGTAGTCTTTCAATTATTGTATTATTGTAGTTATAATGGCCAAATACTAGACTGCATTTCATTTCGGTTGAACTTCCACAAGAGCTCCTGACGATGGGTTGAATAACTCGAAACACGTGTCGGGCTATGGTGGAGTTCCTATCGAAATGAAATGCAATCTTTGACTTTCATTTAAACGTCTTTCTCTACGTAAAGAGTGAAAAAAGATGGTAATTTTCAAAGGTGAATCGTAGATGCATGTCGAAGTAAAAATGTACTTCTAGCGTCGTTGAAAGCCTCTAGCAAGAGGCTTTGAATTTGCGGTTCACCTAATTTGCTATCAGAGAGGTCTCTCGACTTCTCGTTATTTCACAATGATATAGCTTTTTACCTTGTGACAGGGACTTTGTCCTGAATAAGCGTCATAAGAAATCTGCGATGGTTTATGTTCTTTTCCAGTGGGTAGAAGTAATTACAGATGCTTCAAAAAAGTTTAATGACTACTTAAAATTTTAAAGATCTTAATATTATTGAAAACTCGTTGAGAACAGTTAACTTTCGAATAACTCATTTTGTGTGATTCAAACTGACACATGATGATCCAACCTAATTGCTAGCTAGAACCTCCAACACCTTCAGCTATGGAATACAAAAGCAGCAAGATGAAGGATCGTCAATCTTCCTCCAATAAAAGTCGCAACATTTTGCAGATTTTATGAAGGACAACTTTCAATAAAAAATGAGAAAATGAAGGATCTCATATCGTGGATGCCATATGTGCTTGAAATTCAGGAAATTTTATGAAAATATATTTGTTTATGACCAGGACTAGACTAAGCTAATGTACTTAAAAGGAAACTGTTTTTGCATTGATATAATATTCTGTTTTACTTTAACTTTTTAAATTGTATTATTTCCATGTCTTTGACAGGAATTATTTTGTATAATGATGTGTATTTTTGTCCGTGTAGTGGCGTTATTAGTTCAAAAACTCAATCATTATTTTATTTTATAATTTATAAATAATTTTTTGATACCATATAAGTTTTCAAATATGTTACTCATATACGTTTTTTTTGTAATTGGTTATACGATTTTACAGTAAAATAAAGAGTTATTAACGTGTAAAAGTGTTGATTATTTCATGCAATAACGTTTCAACTGCCATTATTTCCGTAAAAGTTACAACATTCTAAGCGGCTGTGGATAGAACGTTGTTGCAATTAAAAATTTACTATTTTGGTTTAACTTTATTACTACTTTAAGTTACACAAAGTAGTAATAAAGTTAAACCAAAATAGTAAATTTTTAATTGCAACAACTTTTTTACTAGTTTACAATAATATTGCTATAATATTTAATGTATTAACTTATTTTTAATCGTCAAATTTTTTTTTCAATTCCTGACAAATTTTTAAATTGGAGCCTGAAACCAGTACCGCAGGGACGCATTCAGTTGTTTCACCTTCAGTAGGGCGCGCCGCAGTAATTTGCTGCGTAAACTTAATATTTCCAGGTAAAGTGTTAACGGGATACACTATGTACGTGATATTTTTAAAATTCCCTTATCGGTTAATCCTTAGTCCAAATCCAAATCCAATTAGTTAGTTATCGTAGTTTATTGTGAATAGTACATCGAGGCAGACAATGGCTGCAAGGCGCCTGGTAGTGAAAATTCGCGCAATTTTTTGAAATAACTTAATATATTTCTTTTTCGAAAAATTGAAATTTTATTGGTAAGTAAAATTGGTAATAATATAATTATTTATAAGAATTAATAATATATATGAAACATATTAGATTATTGTAGAATTCTATATTATAACATATTTTATAATTTTAGATTACGCGATGTCTCGTAAAAATCCAAAGGAAGTGTAAACCCAAGCACAATTAGAGGAAATTTTAAATAATATGACAGATATTGAAGATGAAACAGATGAAATATTGGAAAGTGATAGTGATTTGGATGAACAACAAATTGAGGAGAACCACGACGATACATGTTCAGAGCAAGATATGTCAGATGAGGAGGAAGTGTTTTACGAAAACGTTGAAGATACGATCATTGGCAAGGATAAAACAAGTAAGTGGTATAAAACTTCTTTTGCCACATCTAATACAAAGAAACAAAATATAATGAGAGTACCACCGTGATTAAAAGGAACTGTACGTCAAATAAAAACAGAAATTGATGCGTTTTTTACTATTATCAATATTGATATGGTTGATGAAATTCTAATTGTTATCAATTTATATATAAATGAACATAGAGATAAAACGCAATATTTGAGAGATAGGGATTGCAGGAATGTGGACAGTAGTGAGTTATTGGCATTTTTTGGACTCATCTATTTGATTGGCATAAAGCACGACAATCACACAAATGTGATGGAACTTTGGGAAAAAGATAGCACAGGGATTGATATTGTTCGAGCAGTAATGAGCTACAACGTTTCCTATTTATTGCACGTTCATTGAGATTTGATGATAAACATACAAGGAGTAATAGATGTAAAATAGACAAGCTGTCGGCCATTAGATCGTTTTTTGACAGATTTATAAAAAAATGTCAAAACTCATGCATTTGTCAGAGTATACAACAATTGATGAAATGCTCCATCCCTTTAGAGGTAGATGTAGCTGGATACAATATATACCTAACAAACCTGCTAAGTACGATATAAAAATGTACGCGTTATGTGATGCTCAAACATTTTATACCGCCAATTTAGAGATATATTGCGGTAAACACTCAAGTGGCCCACACGACGTATCAAATTCGGCCTTTGACGTTATAAAACGTCTAATAGAGTACGTAGAAATGACGGGAAGAAACATAACAACAGATAATTTTTATACTAGTATTCCGTTAGCTAGATATTTGCTGCAGAAGAAAGATACTCTGCTTGGGACGCTGAAGAAAAACAAAAGAGAAATTCCTCAAGAATTTCTTCCACATAAATCAAGAGCAGTTCAATCTAGCATATTTGGATTTCAAAAAGACTATATGATTACCTCTTACGTGCCGCGTAAAAGTAAGTCAGTCATATTATTATCGTTTATGCACAACGAAAGTACAGTTGACATGGATACTAAGAAACCACAGTTGATTTTAGATTACAATAAAACAAAAGAAGGAGTTGATACTGTAGATAAATTATGTTTATCATACAGTGTTTCACGAATTACTAAAAGATGGCCGTGTGTTATATTCTATAATTTAATGAATATTGGAGCCATAAATGCTTTTCTTCTACATTCCGCTGCAAATTCTGGAAAATCACTCAAAAGGAGACATTTTTTTAAAAACCTTGCAATGAACTTGATGAAAGAACATCTTCATACACGATTACAAATTAAAACACTTCCACGTGATATAACCGAGTTCCTGTCCAGGATGTTTCCGAAGCAACCAGTACCCCATCAAGAAGACGAAAATCCTGCTAAACGTGGTAGATGCTGCAATTATTACAGTAAAAAAATCAAGTCGTATACCTCTATGAAATGTACATAATGTAGTGCATTCACTTGTAAAAGATATTCTAAATCTAATAAAGCGTTCTTATTTTTGACAAAATAATTAACGATACAGTTAATAAATAATTAAATGTGTCGAAAACAATACGAAACTAAATGGCAACAAATTGCTGCGGCGCGCCTGATGATGTAATTATTTAGGGCGCGCCTGGCCGAAGGCTAATTATGTTCCAATTGTTTATATTTAGTTTATGTGTTAGGTTTTTTTACTCATTTAAATAATGTATTAAGTATGTATTGCAGGAGTAACAACAATATATCATGTCGAATGTTACGATGATAAAACGAATGAATGGTATGAAGCTACCGATATGAATATCTATAGATCAGCGTTATCAGCCTGTGTTATTGATGGATTACCAAACGTTCATGACTATATACACAAACATAGGTAAGCGTAAACATCTAATTTTAGTAATACAGAATCAAATTTAGTCAAACGTTTCCAAGAATTCCTTAGGGTCATAAGACTTATTAAAAAAAAAAAACTTATTACCTCCAATATATACTAAGTACAAATTATTATAATTTAAAAATATTTTATACAATAATATAGACTAGCAATAAACAAACGATTAAACTTCCAATACAGTTGAAACAATTTTATACAGGCACTACTTCAACTATTGACTTATCAATCTGTGACCCAATACTATCTCCAACATTTTCTTGGAACGTCATTCCATTCCTATATGGAAGTGATCATTTTCACATAAAAATATCGTTCGAAATAAATAATGAAGCAGAAAATACACATCCAATCCCAAAATGGAATTTAAGCAATTCTGATTGGTCCCAATTTAGCAAATATATAGAATCAAAACTGCGTTTGTTAAAAAAAGTTACAGAAGACGTGTGCGTTGATGATCTTCTAGAATCGTTTTTGTCGCTCATTTACAACGCTGCTAATGAACATATAGCTAAAACTCGAATTACTACAACCAGAAAACTAACAAGAAAATAATTGACTTATGTAGACATTGAAAACAATCCACTCAACATTTTGGTCACCACAAAAGAACTTGAAAATTGCTTAAATACCACTAAAGATGCGACACCAGGACCAGATAATATTCCAGTTAGCTTTCTCCAAAATCTTCCCGACACTGCCAAAGTATATCTCCTTAAACTTTACAATAGGATGTGGACTAAACACGAATTTCCCTCAAGATGGATGGACGCTATAATTATTCCCAATTGAAATCAAACTAACCTCGCACTAAACCAGAATCATATAGACACATTTCCCTTATAAATGTAGTGTGCAAAATTATAGAAAAGATGGTGAATAAAAGATTACTATGGTTCCTTGAAACGAATAATCGACTCATTACCGAACACATTGGATTTCGTCAAAACCGATCAACTATAGACAATTTAGTTGACCTAGAATCAGAAATACATGAAAGTTTCGCAAATAAACAGAAGTGTCTTGCTGTATTCTTTGACATAACAAAAGCATTTGATATGGCATGGCGATTTGACATTCTTAAAACCCTAAGTAATTGGGTGTGAAAGGTAATGTACTGCACTTTATACAAAATTTCCTCAGTAAATGACAGTTTAAAGTCCGCGCAAATGGTATCACATCTAGCACTAAATCTCAAGCAAATGGAACACCACAGGGATCTGTTATAAGTACAACACTTTTTTAATATATATAAATAAGGTATTAGACAACTGTACAAAGGTTATTAACGCTAGACTTTACGCTGACGATCTTGTGTTGTTCTCCAAAGGTAAAAACATACAGCCATTACAGTGAAACCTACAAAATGCATTAAATAACCTGGAAAACTGGTCATTATATTCAGAATTAACAATTTTCCATTACCAAAACAAAATGTATTTTCTTCTCTAAACGACTATAACCAATAACACCAACACTTAGGATATATGGTAATAATTTAACCTATGTAGAAAACATTAAATTTTTGGGAATGCTGTTTGACAAACAATTATCATGGAAGTCTCATATTATTAATCTAAAAAAATCATGCCAAAACGGTCTTAATTTAATGCGTACATTATGCCATAACAACTGGGGTTCAGATTAAAAATGTTTCATTCACATTTATAAATTACTAATAACAAGCAAGTTGGATTATGTTTGCATGGTTTATTCCTCTGCGAAAAAAAAACAGTACTAAATCAACTTGAGGTTATTCAAAACACTGTACATTGTGCATTTTGTACAAGCCCTGCCACAAGTCTACAGTGTTTAACCGGTGAATACTCTCTAAAATTCAGAAGAACGTACCTCTCCTTGGCCTATGCCTCAACTATATCTGAAGTATCATCACACCCCAGTGTTCATTACACAATTGCAGACCGTTTTAAAAAAGCATACAATAAAAATGGTATAGATTCTCCTTTTTATGAAAGAATTAGAAGACATCTATCCTTACTTAACACCCATTTTCCAGAAATGTTCGAAACAAATATACCAACTCCTCCTCCTTGGACCATCCCATATCATGTGATCTGTTACTTACAATAAATTTGGAACTCCCTCTATAAAAATTCGACAATGTTTCCTTAACAAACTTGCCAGCTTCCAGATTCCTTATCACATATACACGGATACATCTAAAACCTCCTCTGGTGTAGGACACTGGAGAACTTTATGCAATTTTTCAAGCGTTTATTCATATTATCGACTTCAACATTCCTAATTCTCTTATAATCACTGACTCCCTTAGTTCATTACAAACCATAAAACAATTGCATACCAGACATCCTATTGCACTTTTCATAAATAATCCACTATTTCAACTCCATGAAGCTAACCTAAAAGTTCCATCACACATCGACTCCAAGGCAATGAAGAAGCAGATGTTCGCGCACTTGAGGCTATCGAGTGTAACTGAAGTGCAGTGCCACTTCAGTTACAGTGATAAAAGTGATAGCGGCGGATCTCAAATCATTTTTTAAACAAAAGTTGTAACTAACTAAGTGGGAAAGTGCTTGGCAAGATTCGCAATTAGTGCTACGCAAAATTCCTCAGACCACATCTTGGTGTGATATTGATTTTAACCGACAACTGTTTGTGAAGTTAACCCGGGTGCGTATAGGTTACACGAGATTGGGTCTATTGAATAAAAATATATATTTGCTTTTACTTCCTCGTATTTAAGTATTTACTTAATATTAATTGAATAAAAGAACATTAATTACTTTATGTAAAAGATTTTACTTATAGAAAATAAGAAATCTCTTTTATTTTCAAGTAGTTACTGAATGTATAAGGTTACACAAAATTTTTTTCCAGTTATTACTTCTGTAATGTAAGCGTAGCAAGTGAGTGAGAAGTTGGAATAAAGGGATAATGGAATAATAAGTAGCATAAAAAAGATAATAATTATTCGAGATAATTATTATATATTCCAAATTAAATAAGGGATAATTAATACAGTTAACTTATACATTTAAATTATACAAAGTATAACAATTGACCTAGTTATGGCATTGTTTGATAATTGTTTTAAACGTATAAAAAGCACGAAACTATTAACAACAACAGCCGTGACCCAAATAGGCGCATAACGCCAAAACTGCAACTCAGCGAACCTACGACCTTGGTACTAGAACCGGCGTTGAAAGTACGACCACAATAAAACAAGAAGAAAGACGGACGCCGGGCAGTTAGTAATGGGTAGTTGGTAATTGGACAGTCAGTAATAGCGGGCCACCGTGACTGGGACGCGACAGCGTCCCGTACGCGAACAGTACGGACAGTCGGTGATTTTCCGGGGGCCGGGTATCAGCTGGCAGAATTCGCGTGTAGTCCGGTTATTGTGGCAGCTCGAAAGTTCGCAACCCTCAACTGACCGAGTTCCAGAAGACTGAACGTGTCGTGGTTGAAACCCTAATATACACATAAGGTAACAGATTTCTTTATACTAACCTGTGTAATATATTAGTACAACTGTCAACTCTTCACTATCTTGCTACATCGTCTCCCGACGCGCAGAATAACGTGTTAACGATTGTATTAGTAACTTCAGGGTAGATTCAATATATTGTTGACTCTAATTTGGTTTTTTTTTAATGTTCCTTCCGTCCGACTCACTAGAGACTAGGAGAACTCGAGATTCTGCGTATGCATATCTCCGGCTTCAAAAGTAAGCCCATAACCTCTACTCTTCACAGGACCTGAGACCTAGGAGTCCTTACCCCTATCCCGAAATCCCTTATCTTCTCGTAAATCCACGAAGACGAGCCAGCCCTCCAGACCAGTGTGACCAGTATTCCTTGCAGCCGCTCGCAGGGTTAGCATCCCTTGAGGATCTATTGTGTATTTCATTTGGTGACAGCGTTTCCATTACCCTCATATAACGCTCTCATTTCCTATTATTTTACACTTCTTTTTAGTTGAATAAAAAGAAGGATATTCTACAATTAGTAAGTAATACTTTAATATTTGTTAAGGAATCTCAAATGAATACTTACGCCAGTAGTGTATGCATACTTACACTAGTAGAGTGGCAGTTCTAAACATTTTTCGATTATTATAATTATGGCTGACTTTATATATGTTCGTAAACATAAACACTACATGAAAAGAAAAAACGTAAGTGCAAGCAAGTCTAAGGCTCTATTGCATTTTGAAAGCCAAAGTATAGACTTTAATCAAATTATTTTTTGCCATAACTAGATGAAAACAGAGGAGGTGCCCTTAGCTCTCGACAAAGAATGGAGATTTTTCTGCGACACGTTAGTGATACTGGATTTCAACTAGGTATTGCTGAGGATTTCGGCGTTCACCATACGACTGTATGTAAAACCATAAATATTGTTGCTGACAGAATTTTTGAGAAATCACATCAGTGGATAAAGTTTCAGTCTGACCTGGAAGGTATGGAAGAAGCAAGGACCAAGTAGGCTAATCGATTACAAATACCTACCGTGATTGGCGCACTGGATTGTCTTCTTCTTTTTGTGCCACTCCTATCGGAGATTGGAAATCATCAAGGCTATTCTGACCTTGTTTACGGCTGACCTAAAGAGTTCATTAGTGGTGCAGCCAAACCACTCTCTCACAATTCCGCAACCATGACATTCTTCTACGGCCTGGATTCCGTTTTCCTTCTATTTTTCCCTGCATTATATTTTGAAGTAATGTGTATTTATGTCCTCTCATCGGGTGACCAAAATATTCGAGTTTTTCTTCGCTTTAGCGTTAACAAAATCTCTGGGTCTTTTCCTATTCTTCGTAGTACTTCACAGTTTGTTATTCTTTCAACCCAACTAATCTTCAGCATTCGACGGTAGCACCACATCTCGAAACTTTCAATATTTTTCATGTTGTTCTGTTTGAGAGTCCAGGCCTCTACACCGTATAATAGCGTGTTAAATACATAGCCTCTCAGCATTCTTAATTGTAGAGGGATGCTTATATTTCTGTTGCAGAAGAATTTTCTCATCTTTATGAAGGTGGCCCTGGCAATTTCGATACGTCTTTTTATTTCACTGTTTTGGTCTCCAGTTTCGTTTATTAAAGTTCCCAAGTATTTGTAACTTGATACTTTTTCAACTTGAGTGCCGTTTATACTAATATACGCTGGTTGTGTCATGTTTTTACTGAAGACCATATACTTGGTTTTTTAATATTGATATTTATACCATAATTGTTGCAAGCAATATTTATGTCTGTAAGTAATCTTTGTAATTCTTCTACTGTTCTTGCAACTAGTACAGTGTCGTCCGCGTATCGAATATTATTTATAATCTCTCCATTAATTACGATTCCTCCGTTTGCTTGTAAAAGGGCTTCCTGACAGATGCTTTCACTATTGTACCCATGTTCAAATTAACAAACCTTCAGAATTTGGTGACGAATTTATTAATAGAAAAGGTTTTCCTAGCATAATTGTACAAATAAAGTGTGATGCAAATGAAGTGATTACAAGTGTGGACACTCAATGGCCTGGAAGTGTTCACGATTCGAGGATTTGGAAACAAGGTTCGATTTATCAACTTTATCAACTTCAACATAGCTTTAGAGGCAATTATTGCCTCCTTGGGGATAGTGGATATGGAATTTCTCCATGGTTATTATGCCCATTCAAAAACCATCAAAATAGAGGCGAGGAATTATTTAATATCACTCATTCCAGAGAAAGAGTGATAATTAAAGAATATTTGGAAGCTAAAGCAGAGATCTCCTATACTAGGGTCTAAAGTAAGAGTATCTTTGGCAAAATTCTAAAGATCATTATTTATTGTGCTGTTTTGCATATTATTTGCAAATATCTACGGGACGATTTTAAGTTACCCGAAAATGAACGGAAAAACCCACAGGACCTCCATGATGAAAATTACAATGAAGCGGAAGAAGATATCATTCGTCAAAGAGGAGCTGCAAAACGCCAATTAATAGTGAAAACAATATTTAACAATAATATTTAAAAACAATATTTTACTTGATTTTGTAATTTTCTAACGTTGTTTTTAATTTGTTTACTTAAATATCATTGTCAATTTTTGTGCCATAGACACTACAATAATAAACAAGTATTTTTATATATGGAAATTACAAATACATATGGCAGTACATATTTGGAATTACAAATACATTACAAGTCTATGTATTCTCGTAGTTCTGATACGATTGATGAAATCTTTTCAACGATTTCCGTGAAGATATGTTTTTAAAAGAGTCAGATTGAGATACAAAATTTTGTAGTTTCAATTTATTTCTAATAATATCGCTTATTGTTTGCTTACCAACTTCGTAGCTCCGTGATAATCATGTGACACTTTCACCGTTTTCACTTCAGTTTAAAATCTCTAGTTTTTGTTCAATCGTTGAAACACTTCTCTTTCGTTTAACACTGGTTGTTGACATTTTGAAAATAAAAAAACGTTATTGGGACCGTGCATGTTTGGAACAGCGACACCTGGTGTCGTAAATCAGCAAAAGTTACTGCGCTTTCATGTTAGATCGAGGTTACCGGATAACTGTCAAGGACGTGGCCCCAAAAAAGAATAATAAGAAAAAGTAAGATTGAGGTTATGTCGGTATGTTATTAAAAGGTAAACGTTGATATAGCGTTAATACAAATAAATATATTATTGAATTACAGCATTACTGTTAATATGAATGTAATAATAAAAACTGGATTTGAGAAAGTAAATCACCAAATAACTTTTTAACCAAGCACTAAGTCAAAGGGAAAAGCTTTAGTAGTGGCAAATCGCAAAAAAGAATGGAAGAATTATCTGTAAGAATTAAGAAAAATAAATTTCCATAAATAGTGCTAATGCATAAATGCATAAATTAGCAGGTTAAGCCCATGATATCATCATATTGGTTTGAACAATTAATTCTTTCCCTGTAAATTTTTGGACAGCAAATATATCTTAATGCATCTTCAGAAAAACTTGAACTTGATGCATTTTTATAAACTTCAAAAAAATAAAATTCAAACATTAAACTTGATTTTTGGGTTAAAATGAACTCTAAGTGAGTGTTATGAAACTAAAATTTACACTTAAAAGTGAACTTTTATTTATTATTTATTTTAAACTGACTTTAAAATCGGGCGCAAGAATAATGCATAATTTAGGTTATGTTACTTATGCTTTTTTATGATATAAATCCACTTTTCTCTTTGTAGTAGCTTTGTGCTTCAAAGTTGGAAACGAATAAAACTTAAATTGACAATTTTTTGTTGTATTTTTACAATTTATAACACAGCTTTTCCTAAATCCCATTTTCTTCAGTGACAGAAGGTGTAAATAAACAAAACGAATATGAAATATGACAATTGACAATATGAATTTATGAAATCTATGAAATGTGCAGTAAAAAAATGCAAGATTTCTCCACTACTCGCGCACGATCGTTTCTCGTATCCCCTCCAAGTACTTGCACGTCGCCAATAAAAATAATCAGAGTAGCGACTGATTTCTAGCTTTCAACTATGTAAATACTAAATCTCACACATTCGACGTAACATGCAGCGGCATATTTTAAGCTACCGGTTTTCCCGAGTACTGACGCTATGGATATTACATTATGCGCCTTTCCGATGGTGTAGTAATTTACGATGAAGTTATTCTGATAAAACGCCGATGGAATGTGCGGTAGCACATATAATCCGCAGCCCGGATAATCCACACACGGATAATCGGGGTTCTACTGTAATTATATAATTTATTATTACCTACTATAATCGCCATATCTAGTGCTAATTCTAGTTCAAACATATCATTAAAACAACAATAAGGTAATGGTAATTCAATATAAGGTTGAATGTTCGAATAATTAAACTTTGATAGTATACAAGGCAACTATCGAACACAGTGATTAAATTAATCACTGTGTTCGATAGTTGCCTTGTATACTGGTAAATAACTAAAGATATAAAGAATAAGGTAATTGACTGCAATACGATCAGTGGATTTTCTGTCCAATTTGGGACCTCGACTTTGAGAACAAACCTGTCAGCTTATATCCAGCGACGGGAAGACACTAACCTTGTTATATAAATATGCTAATAATAGTGATGTTATACTAATATTCTATTACTTCTAACACTCTAATATTCTAACACTTAATATATTCTTTTCATTTTAAGAGATAAACTCATGGAAGAAAAACGACAAAAGATGATAGCATTAGAAAATCATCGAAATCTTGTGAATGATCAAAATAAAACAATAATCACGAGAACATAGCAGCGGCAGTGAACGCAAACATACAACAACTCAACATTCTGCAACAATTAAATGGTCATTTAAATCCAGCTCTACCGCCAGCACACGTTCCCGATCCGCTTCCTATGCAAGTCGAGCCAGACGAAAACGAAGAACACTGAAACCATTACGCTCGTTATGTTATTTTCAGATTACAAATTATAAGTACGTTATTAAAATGCAATGTTGCGAAAAATGTTTAACAATCATAAACCAAACATTCTTATATTTCCGTAAGAGACAAACATGTATTTTAAAATATAGAATCATTGAGTCTCGTTAAGAAAATATCCTCTTACGGCCTCGTTAAGTAAAACTGATTGGAAAGAGATCACCGGAAAAATAATACCTTGTTTCTAGTTATTCTATTTGCATTTGCGTTGCAGAAATTGTATTTTTAATTTCTTTAACTCAAAATTAGTAAAATACAATAGTCCTATTTTACATTAAATATTATTGTCAATTTTTCACATTTTACAAATTTATCAATGCTTTTACACTGTTTTACTTATTGTATTAAACATTCATTTGTATAGAATATATAATAATAAAAATATAAAACTCCTTATAAATGGTCTTTTTTAATAAGAATCAGAAACGGTGGGTGCCAATCGGTAACAATGTAATTACCTCCTAAAGTTGGGAGCCAATGTAGAATAATAAAACTCACAACTTTCTCTGGGAGCCAATAATTGTTAGGCTCCTTTGACTCAGTCTCTTAGGTGTGAGAAAATCTTATCTTAAAAGTAAATATAAAAAATGAGTTTGGCTAGAACAAATAAACTAAAATATTAACTAATCATATTTATTTTTTTTTTATTAGAAAAAGATGTCGCATCCACCAAAAGGTTATTAGCGACGGAACAATGGTTTAGAGGGTTTTGGAACTTTAGAGGGTTTTATGGAAGAACTTGTGCTTTCGTAATTGCTATTACAGTTTTCACTTAGATGCTGTGGCTTTATTACATTTGGAAGTACTGGAGCAAACTCCTTGGTAGTGACAGAACTCGAGCTTGAAGTTTTATTTGTAAGATAGGTTGAAATGGTTGTTTCAGAAAATTGTCTTGATGTATCAGTTTTATTAGAATTTTCTGCAGTTGTATCTAATGAAAAAGGAGCTGATAGATTGGAGAATATTGCTTACGAAGTTTGTGAAAACGGTATTGCTACTGAATGAGGTTGATTGAAAGTGTTGTTATAAGTAGGAGCGTTAGTAATTTCTTTATCATGGAGATTTGTAGGTGTAGGTGATATGCTTGGATTTGATAATGGATAACTTGATGACTGCTGGGTGTTTGGTACCTTGTGTAGTATACTTGTTGAAGCTGTTTGATTTGGTACTTCATTGTTTGACTCAATATGAGTTGATTCCGTTACTGAACTGTTATTGCATTGGGATGATATGTGTCCTGTATTTTTGCAAATAAAGCAGGTAAGTGTATCTTGTGACAAAAATATGGGGTAAGGTGTTTGATCGAAATTTATTTGAATAGAATCTGGAATTGGTGATGTTATAAGGCTTATATAAAACTTGCCTTCGAAAGCTCAATATGTGACTATATTCGGGGAGAGTCGAGCTTATTTTCAGAAATGATATTGGGGAAATAAGCTTTAAACCGATATTCTGTAATTCTTCAACTAATACTGATGAGGAATTGACGGGCAGACTCCAGACAAGACTAGTCTTTCTGCTGGAGAGACAAGTCTTCGTGATGTTACAACTTCGCCGAGTACTTCTATAGAGCCATGTTGTGTCATGAAGTTATCTACTACGGTTTTGTTTGCCAAATACATGCAGATTCTATTATGAGATAATCTAGATGAAAAAATAATATTTTTGGGTTGATGATTGTGCTCAAAGGAATGAGATAATCCTGCAGTTTAGCATTATCGATGCAACTAAATACAATTGCTTGGGTCTGACTTGGAAAAGAGTGTGAAGCGGCTGATGCATAACTGTTTGTGATATTCGAACGTTGATTTACTGGACTGGCTAGATCGGAAGGTGTGTTTACATTCTGTGAAGTCATTTTAAGCTGTTGCGGCAAAGGCCTTATTCCGACTCTGGTAAGTGAAAAACTAACCGCATGCTACTATAAGAAGGTACTTATAATAGCTAACCTCACAAAATGATTGTACGGTAGTATATAGGTATTTATTATTGACGTTTTCTTTTCGCAATATTAAAATAATAATTACGTATAGATGACTTACGTAGTAGTATCTAGTAGATAAACACTTTAATTTTAAAAAACTATTTAATATAACCACTTGTTTTTATTAAAAACTAGGAGTACGATATCAGTACAACTTAACCATACCTTGAGAGGGCCGGTCTTCAATCATATTTATTGTTTCACATCATTTGGCGATCACATCACATTCATCTTATTCACACTATAAATGATAGCTTCAAATTATTGACTATTATTGATGGAACTGTTTGCAATTATTGTATCCGTATCCAAAAATAATTGTAATTTTATGGCCTACTATGAAAAAAACTAGTTGTTCGAAAAAGTGATAAGTGGCAAACAAGTTTTAAAAATAATGTGTTAAACTAATAATGAACACACCTCTTAAAATTTTTCTGTGTTCTTAGATTTTGTTGTTTCTTTTTTATTAAAAATGCTTTCAAAACAAGAAAGTAACGTGACCATTTTTATTACAAAATGTCAAGTAGTTTAGGAAATAATTCAAAAATTTTTTTTTATTTTGTAACTTCAAAGAGCTGTAACTTTTTTGTGTACACTTTTGTACTAAGGTAAGTTGGATTCAATCAATTTATTTTTGTCCCCGGAATGCGTGATTTAATTTATGACATACCTTATTGAAACACTCTGTATAATACAATAAAAACGTAACTACATGATTCTAATTACTTCATTGTGTGGCTATACTTTATAACATAGTTATAAAAATCTATATATATTCGGAAATGAATTTATGTCACGTTGTCCAGAATGTACATTTTCTATTAAAAAATATTGCACATCGTCTTCGCATCCACAAAATTGTCAACTTCATCTTTATTGCTTTATTGGAACTGACCGATAAGGATGTGTGTGCAGTGCAAGAGAAATAGAAGTTTCTAGAATGGACAAAACCAATTAAAGCCATCGATCAAATTTAAATTCACCGGACAATCAAATTAATGGACTTTGGTGGTTTATAGTTAGTTGTATTTTTTATTAAGATATTTGCTCTATATATGAGTCCGCTAGATGCAAAACTGTATTTGAAAAAATTGTAAAAATTGAATTTTAGCTGACAGTTATTTGCCACATGTTATAGCTATCTGCTGATGCAGAAATTCAGCAGCAAAGTAAGGTATTTACTAAGAAAAAGGCATTAGAAATCTTGAGTCAGACGCAAAACTCTGTATTTGTCAGCCTCATGTGCACATGTCAATTATTCCATCATTCGCCATTACCGGTTTCACTGTTTGTTATTTGAGTACTAAAAACACCAAGTTTATTGCAAATAATTAACATTATGGATCTTCATGTGCATATTAAACCTTATGAAAAAGGAAAAGGGAGAAAACGAGTTGTACAAACAGAAAAATGGAAACGAAATGTAATGAAACTTAAGAGGTAAGAGGTGTCTACAATTAACTACATAGGTTTGGGACTCATTGTCAATATTTTTAGGCATAAACCTAAGGATTAACCCGGTTTTCCCATCTGTAACCATACAAAGAAAGTGTATTGTTGTATAGATTTAAAGATGCGAGACATTCAGCGTTTCCATAATAATCGGTATTCAACAACTGACAAAATAAAACAAGATATTTTTTTGCTGAAATTTTGTGAAGGTCAAAAGCCAAGAAATCAGGTACAAACTACATGGAATTTCAATTAAATATTTTGTTCCTACAGTAGAAGGTGGACTTTTAAGAGTATGCAAGACAGCATTTCTTGGAATAACTCATTTAAGTTCTGAAAGAATAGAGCGTGTTGTAAGAACGTTTGTTATCCGGGGTGAAATACCAAAGAGAGAAGAGGGGGTGATACAACAAAAGGTAGATTTGATCTAATAAAATTATCTATCCAAACATTTATGGGGCGTTTGAACGGTGCAGAGAGTCATTATAATAGAGGACGATCGACTAGATTGTATTTACCATGTGATCTGAATTTTACAAAGCTTTACAGAATGTATTGTCAACGTCATCCACATTATTCCGGAAAGTTATCATATTTCCGAACATACGTTAATGAACACTACAACATATCATTCGGCACTCCCTTAGAAGATGCTTGTTCTGCGTGTCTCAGAGCCAAGGAAATTTTGAGAAAAGAAAATTCAGAAGAAGAAAAGTTAAAGGTTATAACAGAGCAGAGAGTTCATAAGTTAAGAGCTAAAGCTTTTTATTCTTTGTTAAAAAATGAATCAAATCATAACATACAAATATTTTCTTTTGATTGTCAAAAAAAATCTTTCTTTGTCAAAGCTTCCCGACCAGGCGGCTTATTTCTCACAGCAAATAAATTTTTATAATTTCACCATCGTGGCTGGAAATTCGAAATCCCATCTTTCTTCTGCAAATGTGACGTCATATGTGTGGCTGGAGTTTGAACATCCAAAAGATTCAAATGCTGTTGCCCCTGCTGTACATGATAATCTCATAAAATTCAACTTTAAAAATCAAATCGAAAAAGTTCACCTATTTGCAGATGGATGTGGTGGACAGAACAGAATAGTACGATGATGTCTATGATAATCTACTGGTTGGTTTATGAAGCACCTGGTAACATCAAGGAAGTGGAGTTTACGTTTCCTGTTGTTGGTCATTCCTTTTTGCCACCAGATAAAATTTTCGGTGTGATAGAAAGGGAGATAAAAAAGAAGAACATTGTAATAAACAGAAAAGAATATGAAGACATAATTGGAAAACACTCAAAGGTACTGAGACTTGGTAAAGACTGGCAGATATCAGACTGGAGAAAGACGAGTGACGTTGTTGTTAAAAAACCAGTGGCATTTTAAATGTAATGCAACGAAACGATTTATATTTTCTAAGGATAAAGATTATATGGCTACGGTAAGGGGGGAAATATTTTATCGTTTTGACATAGGGTTCAGCAAGTCTATAATACGAAAAGGGAAAAAGATTTCTTTATTGAAACCAAAGTTACAACAGATTGGATGTTCATTAAAAGGAGATATATCGTCCAAAGGCACTCTCCTTAGAAACCATTTTGGTGAAAATTGGAGAGACCAGCCGGATCTCAAATTTTATAAAATTATAGATACTGGCGTACAAGCAAATAATAACGAGAGTGCTGCAGAAAATGATCATATTGATGATGAGGACCCAGAGGAACTTAGAGATTAGGAATTAATATAAATATATACATATTATAATTTGTAATACCTTTTGTACCTTGGATAAAAATAAATTTCACTAAAAGTTTACTTCCACATGCTTTCTTCCTTATTCCTAACACACTAGGTTTAGAAAACAGACTAATATAACAACCACTAATATCGTTAATGGTTGACTATTATCATGTATTTGCAAATGTTAGTTGCATAAATCTGTATTTACATAGTTTACTTGGAAAACTCGGTATTTTCAAATTTTTCTTCCTTTTCTAGCAAACATAATAACTTTTCTAAGAAAAAAATCATTATATTTACCTAATAAAGCATTTATCTATCACAAAAAAGTGCCATTTATTATGTCTAAGGTTTTTTTGCAAAATTTATCAGTTTTTGCAAATAACTCAGTTTGACTTATAAGTAAATACAAAGTTTTGCATCTAACGGACTCATATGTTGAGTAACTTTACAGTTCTGAAAAACTACAAATTTTTTGAACTGAAAAAGCTTTTGAAAAATTAAAAAAAAGCGAAACATCTTTTATAAACCAATGAAGTAGGTTACTTTTTTTTTTGTTAACATAAATGACCAAATAAACCTCTTCATTCACTTGCTGCAAATTTGCGGATAGTACAGTAAAGGCACACATAGTATATGACAAATAGTTAATAAACCCTACAAGTATAAGCTAATGGTATACCATAAAGAAATTCGAAAAGCTAAAAGATATTCATGGAGAGAGTTTTGCGAGGGGATTACAAATATCCCGGCATGTTCTAGAATCCATACACTCCTGACAAAGGATGGTGCTACAACGAAATAAGTAGGTTTTCTAAAGAAAGCAAATGGCAAATTTACGGACACCAAAGAGGACAGTCTTAGAGCACTGATAAACACGTACTTTCCGGGCTCAACAGTTCTGAATGATGCAGATAGGCAAACCAGCATAGACCAAAGGCTCACTAGGCCAAGGTCTACAGATTGGAAAATAGCCACAGCAATCGTAAGACCAAACAGAATTAGATGAGCTATAAATAAGTTTCGGCCATATAGGTCTCCAGGGACAGATGGCATATCCAAGACTGTTACATATGATTAGAGGTATTGATACCACATCTATGCAAGCTCCTCAAAGCCAGTTTAGCATGGGGGTCGTACCAGAAATATGGCAAGTCATATACATGCCTAATGTAGGTAAAATATCAGACCTAACACCAAAGTCATATAGACCGATAAGCCTATAGACCGATAAGTCATATAGACCGATATCGATATTTTACATAGAATTATATTATGTCTACTTATTTCATAATTTTACAGAATATTAGATAAAGCAACATGTACGTGGGCACTAAAAAAATGTTTCAATTTAATTTATTGCTACAATTTTAAGTAATAAAATTTGAAGAACAAAAAAAAACATTTGTAAAATTTGGATTTTGTGACTTGGTATAGTTCGCTCTCAAAGGACGATATTATAATATGACAACCAAACTTTACAGAGCTCCTCCACCATTATCAAGGTTCTAAATGAAATAAAGGAAGAAAAGCAGCAGAACAAATATTGGAGACCATTATTTGCAAAAAATATGCAGAATGGCAATATTAAATAAACTGTTTTGTTTCGAATACTATAGTATATGTATAAATATGTTTTAAAAGTAAGCATACACATAGATATGAGTATACAGTTAAAAATTTTAAAAAATTTTATAATATATAATTTGTTTTATTGTTTTAAAGGCCGGTAACATATTTTTGCAAACGCATCTGCGCAAAAAGCATGAACTGCTCCGCCCTCTTATTCCGCTCGGCATAATGAGCGACGCAACTTTTATTAATCACAAAGTTGTGTCGCAACCACCTCTGTTATCCTCTATGTTGCAGGAGTTGTTGTGAAGAGTTCGATTCGAAAACTTCATAGTCGAGCCACAGGCGCCAAAACTCCACTCTCAAAGAAACCACCAGCTGCCAGCGCCGAACAACAGGTAGGTGCTTGATTTATTTATTTCGCGCCTGCATTTTACGACTTTGCATCAGGTCTGACAGCTCACATTTTTTACATAATTTGTATGTATGTCAAAATTAATTAATATATTTTACAAAACAATGCGAAAGTTACACATCTGATAATAATAATATGTGTTTATATGGGATACTTCTTACAAAATATGGAATTATTACCTAATTTCAAATTGTATGGTATTTTAAAATTTTTATACATTTGAAATAAACTTATTTTATGTTCCAAAGCGGAATAAAACATTGGTACTAGATAAAACCTTCAAATTGTAATATATTATTTGATTAGGTAATTTATGCATTACTTTTATTACTACAATTATTTAATCAATCAGACGGTAAAAAAAACCAAGAATACTTGGCATCAATATTAATGATCGCAAAGACGATTATATTGGAAAGTTAGTTGAACGTTCAGGTATAGAATTATGCCACATATTGATTCAAAAATTTAAGATGAATACCATTTACACTACCAACTTTTTATATATGCATCCTTCTCATATTCTGTTTGGCTTAAATTTATTTTATAGTCCTATGTAACTGTTTAAACATTTTACTCACCATCAAAATTTATTACTTAACATAGCTATACAGTGAACGGCTAAATTATGGAATAATATCATTATTTCGAGAACCGTCTAGTTTAGAGGGAAATCCCGAAAGAGGTCGATTTTGTTATAAAATACCCATCTTATAACGTACATGGAGTAGGGATGACGTCACGGGTGTGGGTGTAGTGACGTAACCGTTAATTTTTTTAAATAGAAGTTGGTATAGTGCGACACCTCATTTAAAGGAGAATTTAATTCTGTAGTTAACGACATTACATTTTTAACTGAAATATTTTTTATGGGTATAAAAATATACTACTCTCCGAAATTAACGCACCACCTAAAATGGACCATGATTTTGAAACTATATTTCTTTTGAACCCTTAATTGGATTTCGATAATTTATATTTCACATCATAGGTATATTTCTAATTAATTACATAATAATGTTTTTTGAAAAATGTCAACTTTTTATCTATATACGGGGTGTAAAGATAAAGTTGTGTTTTTTGTCTAATTTTGCAACACCCTGTAGAATGTATTAAAAACAAACGATACATGTTATTAATATTTCAAGATTGCCTCATTCTTTCTCCACATTTTCGTAAAAAAATCGTCTCAATATCTTTATTATCAAAAAAGAAAAGTAAGTTCAAAGAATTACGTGATTTTCTACTCTCCAGAATTAACGCACTACCTCAACTCTACCATAATTTTTAAGCTATTTTTCTTTTGAATCCTTATTTGGATTTCGATGATTTTTTTTCGCACTGCAGATCTATTTTTAAATAATTACTGTATTAATGTTTTCTGGGAAAAGTCAACGGTTCACCTATATACGGGGTTTAAAAATAAATTTAATTTTTCACGTTATTTTGCAACATCCTGTGGAATTTATTACAAGCAATCGTCTTATTAATATTTCGAAATAACTTATTTTTTTCAAGATTTTCGTAAAAAATTCATTGATTTCTCTATTATCAAAAAGAAAAGTATTTTCATAACATGATTGTAATAAGAATTTCATTTTAAAAATAGGTTTGTTAAATTCATATTTAAATATTGTCTAAATTAGATATATATGTGTGTTTCCTATTAATTGAAGACTCAAGTGGATAAAGGGGGTAACTAACATTTTTTGAAAAATAGATTTTTCCACATGGTTGAAAGGGGCAAGTGACAATCTAGCCTATAGCACCGACTTCAACGCAAGAATATAAAGAAATAGACAACTTTCAAAATCATAAAAGGGGTAAGAGACATTATTTTAATTAAAGCACACGGATAAAAAAGGTAACTGCAGTAGTTGCCCCCTTAATTCACTTAAATTTGTAGATGCCTCTCTTATCCACTAGATGACACTATGTTGACTTCAGTTGTCTCCTTTATCCATAACAAAATGTTTTAATACGAAAAGAAGCCTGCACTTTAAGAAATATTTTTTCTTAAAAAGTTTATGTTAGTTTAGTGGCGTGTTAAATTTACAGTGATAATGTCGTTCAGAAGTAATTTAATCTTGAAAATGGCATTGGAGTTGTCTGGTAAGTAGTAGAATAAGCTATTTACTGAGTGCTGGTATACATAACCCTATGATACTATGAATAACAAGATAGGATCTTCCTATAATAGCTCAAAATCGGTCGGGTTCGCGCATGCCGTCATTGGAGAGTAGAATTTGAAATCTTGTTAAAGTTAAATGGGATTTGTATGCATTCTGTGATGAAATTACTAGACGAAAATAAGTTAAGAGGTTTAATAATTACAATAATCGTACACATAAGGATATCTACAAACTATTTATTAAAGATTATTTATTGATATATACAAAAAACTGACATTTCGAACGTGCAACTCTCCAATGACGTCACAAAAACATGCGCAATATCTTATCTTATAGTCATAGTATCATGCATAACCCATCGAGTAAAAAGACAAAAGAGGGAATGTAAAGGTAGTGGGGGCAAAAATATTGTTAGACAGGAAGTGCGATCTTTAGAGGCCACATTAAACAAGGAAAGAGAGTCTCTCTCCTTGTTTGACATCAAATTTAGTTGGGTTATGTTATTGTTTGTCCCCAATGACGTATAATATATAGACTCGGTAAACGCTTTAAAAAGTGTCCAAAACATGAATATCTTTGTTATTTTTTATTGTTTTGATACGAAGATACACGAAGTTCATGATTTCTTACGAAGCATCACGAAGTTGATCTTGTGTTTGAAAACATCATGGACGTATGAAAGCATTTTCTCCATTTTGTGTGACAAGCAAATTTTATTTTAAATTGTTGAGAGTTATTTACTTACTATTTTAGTAAAATGCCATACTATTTTATCAAAATAATTATTTCTCTTATAGATGGGACAAAAAGAAATCATAAATATTTAATTTTAATTAAAAAAATAATTATTGTCATTAAAATATAAATGAACACGCCGCTGTTCTAATAAACATACCTTCAACCTTGAGCCGAGATCTTTCGGACACTCGATTCTATAGCGAGAATAGGAGACTGCGTAGTCTATATATTATACGTCATTGTTTGTCCCAAATGTCACATGAAATCTTATTAATATTAAAGTTTTTTCTATTTTTATTTTTTTAACAATTGGGTCTCATTTTAGGCTATTACCGTTAATAATTAATTAAAACTTTCTCGTCTAAGACACATTCTGAAAAATATTATATAGCTACTGTTAATAAGTGTCGGAAAATTTAAATTTGGCGCATTCGCATTTCCGGATATGTCCGCCATCAGAGGCCACTTTTTTGGTCTCCTTTTCTAAAGGATTAGATTCCCTCTTTTGTCTTTTTGCTCGATGACATAACCCGACATTTCAGAAAACCTGCATGAAGTATCTGAGCAACCGTTGAATGCTTCTGGAGGATCGGATTTAAAAGGTAATTTTTATTGCATTTAGATGTGTTCGAGTATAATTTTTTGTTGTTTATTGTAGAATTAAATGTTAGTATTGGAGCACTTACCTCTGGTGCATCAGATACAACTGTGTGTGAATCCGTAGCTGCTGAAACACACAATACATTGGACAACCCAGAACCTAACACAAATATAGGTGAAATTATAAGTTGTTCGCAGCAACATACAGGGTATAGCAATATTGAAGAAGTATGATGCATGAGACCTTAAAACGTTATTTTCTGTCATTTTATACTTATTATTTATTGCAGATGTTTTCGCCGAATTGGAAAATGACCCGTTCAGTGCCAGCGATGAAAGTGATGAGTATTTACCCAGTTCTAGTGATACGACGGACACAGATTCCGACAATGATTGTATACCAAAAAGACTGAAGATAAATACCTTATCAACTCTTCAACAAAATGAAAACAACAAGGAAATCGTTTTTAATGATTTATCTAAAAAGAAACAAAAAGAATTTAAAAAAGTAGAAACAAAAACAAGAAAGAGATCTAGTGATCCAAATTTATGGAAAAGAAATACTGCAAGTAATGCTAGACAGCTAGGTCAATCGTACATAAATCAAAAAGGAAAAATAATACAATGTAAAAGTGTAAATGTTGGTTTGCTTTGTAGTCAAAAATGCAAAAAGAAATGCAATGATAAAATTCATTTAGAACAAAGAACAAAAATATTTTCTGCCTACTACCAACTGGCAGCTGAAGACATGAAAAATATACATCTCTTTAAGGGTATAAGTTTTAAGAAACCAGCAAGGCCAAAAAAAATGCAGTTCGTAGCAAATCTGCATCTTTTATTTATATAATTTGCATTGATACTACAGAAACATTTCTTTGTAAAAAAGCATTCTGTTCTCTGTTTCAAATTGGCAAAAAAAAGATAGAAAACCTACAACGAGAACTAAAGGACGGACTGCAAATTCCTAGTGTTTGCAAAAGAGGAAAGCATGAAAATAGGCCACACAAAAGTCCAGAAGACGTAAAATTATATATTATGGATCATATTAGCTCGTTTCCTGCTACCCAGTCACATTACTCCAGAAAAAAAACCCGAATAAACAATATCTTGCCTGTACATTAAATATATCAAAAATGTATAAACTATATCTTGAAAAATGCACTGAGGAAAATAAACAATCTCGTTTTCAAGTAAAATACTGTACCTATGGCAACATATTCTCTAAACAATTTAATTTATCATTTGGTGAACCTCGCAGTGACACTTGTAGTACTTGCGACAGTGGAAACGCTAATGAGCAACATAAGGAAAATTACGAGGCAGCTTTTTCAATACAACGTGCAGATCGTGAGTATGCAAAAAACGAAGATGGAGTATGTTATGTAACTATGGATATGCAATAAACACTTCCCCTTCCTAAATTAACAACTAGTAAGGCTTTTTATCTTCGTCAGATGTGGATGTATAATTTAGGGATACATTCAATTACAAAACTTTCAGAAAAGGATAACTTTTTTACATGGACTGAGGACATGGCTCTTAGAGGAAGCTCTGAAGTATGTAGTTCATTACTAACCATGTTAGAGTACAATAATATTTTTCAAGATAATGCTATATCTCATGTGATAATATGGACCGACTCTTGCGCGGGTCAAAATAAAAACTTCTTGATCATATGTCTCTATCAGTACCTTATATCAGTTGACGCTACAGCCTTCGTGAGCCTTGGCCTGCTTCAAAACGTTCTTCCATCCTTCCCTATCGAGTGTCTGTCTTCTCCACCCCTCACTCCAATCTCCCTCAGATCTTCCTGTACATCGTCCAGATATCTGAGTTTAGGTCGCCCCCGTCTTCTTCTTCCGACCGGCCTATTTAGCATAGTTATTTTAGTGGGATCACTCTCATCCATCCGCATAACGTGGCCCACCCACCTTAGGCGGTTTATCTTGATGGTCTTCACAATATCTGCATCACCAAAAAGTCTATAGAGTTTAAAGTTATATCGCCTTCTCCACAGACCCTGTTCGTTTACTCCGCCAAATATGGTCCTCAATACTTTTCTTTCAAAGACTCGTAGTAACTCTTCATCTCGGGTCGTCATTGTTCATGTTTCCGATCCGTATGTGAGCACTGGGCGTATTATTGTTTTATAAAGTTTGCACTTTGTTACTATTGACATACTTCTCGCTCTTAGTTGAGGGCCCAGGCCGAAATAACAGCGGTACCTTTTATCGTCTTCTTCTTCTTCTTCTTCTTCAGCCTGTGTTCGTCCACTGCTGGACATAGGCCTCTTCCATTTGCTTCCATCGATTTCTACTTTTGGCAATTCTCATCCACTGCTTGCCCGCGACTTGTTTGATATCGTCTGTCCACCTCTTCTGCGGTCTGCCTACTCCTCGCCTGTTCTCTCTTGGTCTCCAGTTTGTTAATCTTTGTGTCCATCTTTTCGGGATTATCCAAAAAAAATGGACCTTTTATCGTATCTTACCTTATACTAAAAAGAATTGTAAAAACTGTTGACCATAAATTTCCTGAGGTTGGACATAGTTTTTTAGACTCCGACAGAGATTTCGGACGTATCGAAAAAGTATTACGTCGTCATGAAAATATATTTTTAGATGAGGAATATAGAACCATAATTACCCAAGCAAGTACAATGAATCATGTCACAGACATGCGTATACACTTTCGAAAGTTTGACGATTTGGCACAGAATTTAAATTTAATTAATCGCAAGAAAAATACTTTAAATGAAACTGTCCCATTTTGAGATGGAATAAAATGGATTCGTGTTTGTAATTATGGATCCTATTTATATAAAGAGAGCTATGATTCAAACACACCTTTTAAAGAGGTAAATATAATTAGGAACTCGCGTCAGACCCAACCAGTTGATTGCGAGATTGAAAGAATTAGGGAAAAAACTGGCCGTTATCAACTGAAAAAGTGGCAAATCTCAAGAGTCAGCTTCAATTTGTCAAGCAACCGTATAAATGGTATTATAATGCGATTATTACCGAAAATGAACAGAATAATAACTAATAAGTTAAAATTTTTTTATTGAAAACATGTTACCACTGGGCGTTTTAAACAGAAACTTATTTATTTTACAAATATAATTAACTTTTTTAAAATAAAATGTATGTATTCAGCTCGTTTATTTTATTTTACCTTGACTTAACCCCTTTAAAAGAAAACTAGTATCTAGTTATAGTAAAAAAATTTCAGTGGATAAAGGAGGTAAGTGTAGTTTTTTTCAAAATTTTGGGTTTTTAAAACAAAAAGCGAATTAACAAAGTTGCACACATAAAATGTACCATTAATATCTACTCACCGATAACATTTAAAACAAAACGCACAGTTACATAATGCAACTTCAACATGTTTAAAAATTAAAACTTTAATCTGCTTTTTCTCCATTGTATAATTTTGTTAGTTACCTCCTTTATCCACTCGAGTCTTCAATTATAATAAAGATAATTTCAAAAGTGCTAATTCTTTGAGAACCGCGACAAAAGCCCTATATATGTTATTAAAAAATACTCATTGCTCATAAAACAATATAAAAACAAAATATCATAGCAGTATATATATATATATATATATATATATATATATATATATATATATATATATATATATAATATATATATATATATATATATATATATATATATATATATATATATATATATATATATATTGTAAAAAGAAAGTAAAGAAAGTAAAAGGTTGCATTTTATTTTGTTTTAAGTTATTCAACTACTTATCAGGAACACTTGTAGAAGTTTAAACTGATATAAAAAATAAAAATTAAAAATAAAAATTAAAAATAAAAACATATTGCCCTAATAATATTTACATTTCATACTTAATATCACCTTAAGATATCTTAACTTTCTTTCTTCTTGACGTCCCGGTGTTGATTTTCTTCCTCTCGGATCATGAATTTTTCTGTCATGGACTTCTTGGCTTCTTCTTCTGTAGGTACTTCCCTGATTGGTTGTCTTCGGCAACCACCCGGCTTGACCCTGATCAGATGGTCGATCTGTATAAGTTCCTAAGTATCCTCTGGGTCCGATTTTTCGCGAGGATCCCTCTGGTCCTACGAAGTCTTCTTATGGCTTGGTGGAAGAATTATCTGGTCCTTTTCTCAGCCACCTCCCTCAGTGGTGTGTACTGGAGCATTTATTTGATAATTGTATTTGTTACTCGTTCTTCCCATGTTAATGCATCATGGTATAATTGAATTTTCTTGACCTTCAATAGTGGACTTGACCTAAAAATATAAGGGAGTATTAGTTTTTAGCAGCGTTTGCTGTTACCTTGGTTTTTTGGGTGTGAAACTTAAAGTTTAGTCTTCTGTCGAGGTGGACTGTAATTTCTAGCACTGGTGGCTCGTCTCCTTGGCTAACATGATAAATTGTGTCTTCTCTGCGTTGATTTTGATCTTCAATTTTTTGGTGTATTCCGTGATTTTTCCGAGGTGATTTTCTATGTTTTGGACTATTCTTCTATTGTGCTTTCCTGTTGCATACACCGCCGTCTCATCTGCGTAGATGGCTTGAATCTAAAAAAATATTATATAAAATGGGCAAGAGAATACTGGCCTGAGGAGTCCCTTCTTGAATGTACCTTTGTCCATCTTGTAGATTAGTGCCTTCTTCCAAACCGTGTAATATGCCTTCTCGATGTCTAGGATGGCCATGCCTGCTCTATGTCTTCTGTTGAATCTTATCTTCATGTCATCGTGTCGCTGATGACTTTTGCTAGCTGGAGTTTACAGATTCTTCCTCTTCTAAATCCAAATTGATCTTCTTAAATGATTCTTCTTCTTTCCGTGTGTTTCATTAGTCTTCTATAGATGATTTTTTCCAGGACTTTTCCAAGTGGTTTCAGTAGTGATATTATCCTGTAGTTTTCTGGTCTTTTCCATCTATTCTTGGTTTTAGTAGAGGGATGATCTTAACGTGTTTTCAGTTACTTGGAAAGTGTCCTTTTTCCAAGCAGTACTTGAAGAAATAGTACAGATGTACTATAATCTTCTTTGGTAGTTCCTTGAGAGCAATGTTGTGTATTCTTTCTGATCCTGGGGCTCCTTCCATTTAACTTACTAATGGTTTTGGCGACTTCTGTTGGGTTAGTGTAGTCTTCTTCCTGTATTAAAAATTCGTTTCTTGTTTTGATCCTTTCGAATTTTGTATTGAATTCATCTGTGGTTCTTGCATCCGACATGTTTTGGTTTTGCATGTGTATCACTGCCATTCTTCTAGCGATTGCATCCACTTTTCCTTGTGTTTCGAAGTGTGTTCCCTCGTCGTCTATGATTTTGTCTTCTTCTATATCTTTTATTTTCCTCTTTGTTAGGCTTTTAGCATTTTCCATACGTTTCCATGGTTTTCTTCAACTTTCTTTATGTTGTTGTGCTATTTGTTTTTAGTAAGACTTCTGAGTCTTACTCTTATTTCTTCAGAAAATTCGTCTCCGTAGTCTTTGAATTCCTGTCTTCTTTCTGAAAAGCTCTTCTAATTCTGTTTCTGTCCTTGATGATGTTCTGTCGTTCGTTTGGGATAATTAGACCTCTATTATTCGTTCATCCTTTGGCTATGTTGTCCTACATAGCTTGTTGGATTTTATTTGTTATTTTTTCTATTTTTTCTTTCAACTTTGTCTGTTGATTCCACTTCTCTCTTCATTTCTATTTGGTTGAGTTTTCTTCTATAGTTTGGCCATTTTGCTGTTTTCCATCTTCATCTTTCCACTGGTTCAATTGTTGGAAGGTCTACTCTTGATGTCATTTTTCCTGTTACCGGTTTGTGATCCTAACTGCATTCGAAGTGGTCCCTTACATCCTCTATTATGACATCTTTTGTGATAAATAGGTCCAACGTAGAATTGTGTTGTCCTCGAATGGGGTTGATTCTTGTAGGTTTGTCTGGTGTAAATAACATCTTATTTCTGTCCTCACAGTATCTTAGAAGAGTTGTTCCGTCTCTTGTAACTTTGTTGAATCCCCACACTGTATGTTTTGAGTTGAAATCTCGGGCTAGGACTACGGTTTCTGCATGAGTTCAGCATGGCATCTAATTCTTCCAGAGATAGATCGTTTTCTTGTTTCCTGTAAATAGAAAAAATGTTTGTTGTACCTATTTTAATACCTACATTTTCAAATTGATCGAATATGGCTACTCCTCTTTTGACGAATATGGCTACTCCTCTTTTATTTCGTTGGTCTCTTCTTCCATATCCGTCAAAGTTTGTTATCCTTGGAAGCTGTGTTGTCATCATGTAGAGGGCTTCGGAGAGGTAGATATGCGTCTGCATTGTGTCTTATCACCGTCTCCCGTAGTTCGTGAATCCTTAGCCTCATTGATGCTATGTTGCTATGTATGTATGCTATTACTTTATAAAGATCATTGCATGCTCTGTAAATGTTTTCGCTGATTGTAATTCTTTCTTCATATCTTGTAGTAGAGCCATTTATGGAAGATTCAGAAGGCTGCAGAAGGTGAAACACCAATTGTTCTGCTTATTGTTGACAGTGACTGTGATTGCTCAGCCTCTAGGTTAACTTGCAGTAAAACGGCTACTTGGATTGGTTCGTTATTTACAAGTTTCTGTCGGTTATGTTTTTTATTGCAAGCTGGCCCTGTTGCTCTAAATTTCTGCATCAGTTCAATCACTAGTTTCACAGTGTTTCATTAAAAATTCTAACAGCAGCTTTTGCAAAATTATTATTTTTGTAGTATAAACCTTTCGATTCTTTCTTGCAAAGTGTAAAAAAAAATCTATCAAGCCGATGTATTACATATTTTTAAAATCAGTAAAAAAAGTAGAATCCAAATATAATAAAATAAAAAATAAATGCTCGTGCTCGTGATCGTGCGGTACCAAACGATCAGGTCGACATCATCTTAAATTCGTTAAACTCTTTTAATGACAAAATACAATTCACTGTTTAAAGAGAAACTAACAATAGTGTACCTTTCTTGGACACCAAATTAATCCGCACGGAAGACAATCATATAATACTAGATTGGTACCAAAAATCTACTGCATCAGGCAGATTTCTAAAATTTTTCTAACCACACAAAAAACCATAAATACAGTACCTACAGTTTTTGTTATGAAAAACAGAATACTCAATATATGCGACGACCAGTTTCTAAGTAATAGAAGAGCAAATTACTTGAGATATTTATTAACAACGGTTATCCGAAGGCACTCCTTAAACAATTAATTTGCAACTGCCACTATTATGATGGGCCATTGGATAAAGATGCTCCACAAAACTTTATATATAAAAGATTGCCCTTTGTTGATAATCTAACAAATACAGCCCTCTTCAAACCATACAATAACATCAGAATTGGTCGATAGAGCGGTATTGGTAACAAAAGTCTATTTTTGTGTCAAAGATAAGACACCAGTAATGTATACTACCAATACCAATAAAATATTGTGTTTAGGCTGCGAAGGTTGCTATATTGGACAGATAAGCCAATGGTTAAAAGAACGTATTAACCAACACAAAAATGACTGTCATAAAGGTAAAAACACATGTGCTGTTGTCGAACACTGCATCAACACAGGTCACAAATTTGACTATACCAATGTTGAAATCCTACAAACAGCAATTAATTATAAAAACAGGCTGCTTCTGGAAATTGGATTTATTACTAACACAAAAAATGTAATGAACTACAAAGCAGTTACAAATCAGCTAAGCAGAATCTTCAGCAATATTCTGAAATTCATTTAAGTCAAAATTAATTTAAGTTATACCTGCTATCTTATTTTATATATATATATATATATATATATATATATATATATATATATAATAAATATATATATATATATATATATATATATATATAAATATATATATATATATATATATATATATATAATATATAACAATTTATTGTTTTGGAGTATCAGGTATGCGGTCTGTTATTAAAAAAAAACTCTTTTTTTTCTTTTATGACTCTATATTTCGCTGATTTTTGTCAGCTTCTTCAGGAGATAACTAAAATATGGTTAAAATTGTATATACATCACAGGTGATAATAAACAATGAATTTACTTACAGATTAAGAGTTAAAATATTTAAAAATCTTGAACATAATATATTCAAAACAGTACTGACAGTATTAGTCCAAAGCATCTAGTCACTAGTAATTAAATATAACAAAAAATATAATAAATAGGAAACAAAAACAAACAAGAAACAATAAAAACACAATAAAATTACACATTAAAAATATACAGGGTGATTTAAAATATAATTGTAAAAAGAAAAATTATTTGAACATACTAAGAATATTACAGTATATGTTGCTCAACTGTCCCGTATCTGCCTTATAATTAACTGCATATTTTTCTTTATTAATGTGACACATTTCTAAAAACAATCTTTTTTTGTAATTGTTCTCTTGTTGTAGAACCCTGACATTTGAGTAGTCAAATTGATGCCCAGTTTTTAGGTAATGGTCAACTGCCGCACATGTATTCTTCTTTTTTGTGCAGTCACTTTGTGTTGTGTGACCCGTTGTTTTAGCCATTGAGAAGTTTGACCAACATAACAGCTCTGACAATCCAAACAAGGCAGTTTATAGATGACATTAGTTTTATTTACAGTTGGTGTCTTGTCTTTTACTTTAGAAAACAGTTGTCGGTTTTCTAATACATTATATTGGACAATTTTGATGTTAGTAAATTGTTTAAATAAACTAGTCACAGAAGGTGTTAACTGTTTTATTAATGGTAATTTTTTATATTGGATTGTTTGTACTGCTCCGATATCAGTGGGACCGTCAAAAATGTCTGAGTTAAATATTAATTTTTTAAGGATATGTTTTGGGTATCCATTATTTTCAAAAATGTTTAAAAGCAAATTTAAGTTTCTGTTTATGAATTTTTCATCACTAATATGCCTTACCCTATTCTTCATTGCAATCACTGTATTAAACTTTTGATGAGTGGGATGATTTGAGAAAAAGTTTAAATATCTTCCAGAGTGTGTTGGCTTTTGATACCAATCTATCAATATTTTATTTTGTTCAGTTCTTATTAATTTGGTGTCCAAAAATGATATTGAACAATCATTTTCAATCTCTAACGTAAATTGAATATGTTTGTTAAAGTTATTGAAAATTTTCAAAGTATTTTGAATTTGTGAACTAGGAACTGAACATATAAGATCGTCTACAAATTTTTTTATGAAGGTAAAGGGAAAGGTAATTGTGGAATAATGACATCCAGCAAATGGTCCAAAATAATGGTTGCTATTATGGGACTGAGTGGACTACCCATAGGTGCTCCAAATATTTGTCGATAGAATTTATCATTAAAACTAAAATAGGTGTTCTCAAAAACATAATTCAGAAGTGTTAAAAAACTATCCTTAGAAATGGTTGTATAATTTTGGATGAGATTCCATTTCGACTGTATTACATTACAGACCAGATCTATTGGTATGTTAGTAAATAACGATATGACATCTAATGAAATTAGAACATAATCTTTCGGTAAAATCAACTCTCTGACATCATTAACAAATGAAAATGTATCCTTTGCATTATAGTTGTTCACTTCGTCAAAAGCATCTTTAAGAATGTTAGCAAGAAATGTGGATAAGTCATAAGTTACCGAATTTATAGAGCTTACAATAGGTCTAAGTGGTATACCTTCTTTATGAATTTTTGGTAAGCAGTAAAGTTTTGGACAAGATGCATTGTATATAGTCAGTTTTTTGGCAAATTCTTGATTTATTTCCAAGTGATTCCTCATAGCTTTAATAAGTTCATTATATGAAAATTGTATCGTACTAGTTGGATCTCTTTTTAGCTGAAGATATGTAATTTTATCATTTAATAAGCCTTCTGTTTTTTCAATATATTCTGTTTTGTTCATTGCTACTGTACACCCTCCCTTATCTGATTGTAAAATATAAAGATCTGGATGTAGTTTTAAGAATTGTTGAGTTTCTTTAAATATTTTATTTAAAACACTGGGATGTTCTTTGTTGGAATGATTTAAGTAGTTCGTAACGACATTAGTAACTTTTGCTCTTAATAGGTCTTTAGATGTATCCGGTATTGCATCTATTATATTTTCTACATCACCTAAAAAATTATCTAACTTAAAATCTGATTTTGGACAAGAAACCCCAAATTTTGGACCCAGAGACAGGAAGTCAGAAACATTTGTAGGAATATTAACAGAAGATATATTTTTGAACCATTTACTGTTGTCATTAAATAGCTTATTTACTTTAGGAGTGTTGTTCGAATATAATCTTTCATATTTGTTAATGTTCTTTATCTTAACATCTTCAAAAATATAATCAAAAGATCGCTTTAAACTGGCTTCAAAATCCTGCATGATGTGCAACGGTAAAATATTCTGTAATCGAAATTTAACTGTACTAATAGATTTTTGTAAATATACTAAATTATTGCATGTGATTTTTATTTCTAAAGCTAAAGTTTTTTTACATAATTGCTTAATGAACCTATCTACTGTATTACTCATAAGTATGTCATTACCTGTATATAAAATTATTTGTAGGTTTTTTGTACTGTTTTGAACGTGATTTGGAATAACATTAGTGGCTCTACATCGTAGTAAAAATATTCTTCTGTTGGTGGTTTTAGCAGCTTTCGAATTTAAACTGGCCCATCTTTTCATCAACTTTGTAGTCTCGTTTCCATATTTATATCGCTTGGATGTCTTGATAAAAACCCATCATTAAACAGCAAAACTGGTAGGATTATCGACCGAAACGTAAATAACAATTTATTGTTTTGGAGTATCAGGTATGCGGTCTGTTATTAAAAAAAAACTCTTTTTTTCTTTTATGACTCTATATTTCGCTGATTTTTGTCAGCTTCTTCAGGAGATAACTAAAATATGGTTAAAATTGTATATACATCACAGGTGATAATAAACAATGAATTTAGTACTGTCAGTACTGTTTTGAATATATTATGTTCAAGATTTTTAAATATTTTAACTCTTAATCTGTAAGTAAATTCATTGTTTATTATCACCTGTGATGTATATACAATTTTAACCATATTTTAGTTATCTCCTGAAGAAGCTGACAAAAATCAGCGAAATATAGAGTCATAAAAGAAAAAAAGAGTTTTTTTTTTAATAACAGACCGCATACCTGATACTCCAAAACAATAAATTGTTATTTACGTTTCGGTCGATAATCCTACCAGTTTTGCTATATATATATATATATATATATATATATATATATATATATATATATATATATATATATATATAGAAATTTAAAGAAACTCGGTTATTTCACTATATGAACATGTGTATTTTAACTTGAACAACTAAAAAATTGTCAGTCTAATTGTCAAAGTAAAAAACAAATGTTTGTCTTGTCTTTTTTTGTTGTGAACAGTTCTACCTCTGTAAATAAATATTTATGTAATTTTATCCTAATGTTGCTAATCCCTTCGTTTTAATAAATTTATAATGCACTTCTGATGAAGCCAACAATCAGTTGGCGAAATTCAAGTGACTAGAAAATATAATTGTTTTTTAATTCCAGACCGATAGAACCTGACATATACACAAGAAAATTATTTTATATATATATATATATATATATATATATATATATTATTTATTCTACATAATTTTTTAGAATTTTAATTACAACTTCTATATTTGGAATATTTAAGTAAAAGGTTCAAAGAAGTGGCGGCTATTCAGATATATATTTCTGAATTAATGACTACAGTCCGCGTTAAGTTCTCTCATTTTAATTAAGCTAATTAAGCATCATTCATTACCTTTATTTGCCATCGATTCATGAAATACTATTCAGTTCTAAAATTATAACTTCTGTATGTTTAATGCAAGCTGACTACCTACTACAATTCTGGATTGAACTTGGTTGGCAGACAAAATCGTTTTCGTCCTTTATACATATACAGAACAAATTTATTAAGTAATTTTTTTAGAAAATAAAACTTTTAGAGAAAATCGATTTTATAGGTCTTTGATTCTATAAACAAATTTTGATAAACAACAATAGCAAGAGCAAAAAAAAATCGATTAAAAAGTATTAAATTACATTTTAGTAAAATATATGAAACAATTGTCAATATAGTTTTGTATGTGACAATTTATTCTTTTTCTATTTATTTGTCAACTTCCATACTCTTTTACATTCTGTTGTAACAAATTCAAAATGTTTTCATTGAATGTAAAGTTTATGAACGTGAAATTGAAAGTCAAATAACCAAATTACAGAAATCTGAATCTCGTTTTGCTGCGCTAGTAACCTTGGTATATAAGAATCGATAATCGGTTCGATAATCAGAGCCATTTTTTCTGCTTGTTTTCTAGGGATGGTTATAAATGCTGACTTCAGCCACCCTCATGGTATTATTCCCATACCGTGTTGAATAAATCTGCCAATACTTCCAAGATATTCTTTTCCACTAGTTTTAACAGTTCTACTGGTATTTCATCTAATCCAGCTACCTTATTGTCTTTAGAGTTTTTGATAACATATTTGATTTCATCCATCTTGATCTGTCTCTCTAAAGGATTTAATTCTTAAAAAAATATATTTAAAATCGTTTATAAAAGGTATATAAAGGGCTATATCACAATTATATTACAGAATGTTTTTGGAATGTAAATTCCATTATCAGTGTAACGAAGTATACATGTTATGAGCCACTAAAATATATGGGTAAAAACCCGTTAAATGTTGTTAATTTAAAGTTTTGTTACATTATATATTATCAAAAATTAAGATGTTCAAGTTACCGTTGGAATTGGTAACATGGCGACGTATGACTCTACATAAGGTTACTTGGTCCTGAGTAGGGATGTCGGTTTTGACAAAACACTGGTTTTCGGTTATACCGTTTTTTTTGCATACGGTTTAACTAAGCAATTATAACCGGCCAAAAAAACCGGATTTCGTTAGAACACTGATAGTCCCCGTTGTCACATATGGATCAGAGGCATGGACGCTAACTAAAACATATGAATCCGCTCTATCGATTTTCGAAAGAAAGGTACTACACAAGATATTCGGAGCAGTCTGTGAGAACGGAACATGGAGGCGTAGATATAACTTTGAACTGCAGAATATCTACAAGCATACGTTTGGTGGTAAAGATATTACCACTATAATTAAGCGAAACCGCCTGCAGTGGGCAGGACATGATAAAAAAGATTCTAACAACGCAACCCGTGGGAATGAGAAGACGGGTAGACCAAAGCTGAGGTGGATGGATGGGGTGACACAAGATGCCAATAAGATCGGAGTCGGCAACTGGAAAATGCAAGCAAGGGACAGAACAGAATGGCGTAGAAAGCTTGAGAAGGTCGAGGCCCTCTAAGGGCTGTAGCACCAAGGTGATGAGGTTACAAAGTTACATTTACAATGCACTTTAGTTTGCGACGCTTATTTATAAAATAAAATAAAATTTGAATTATGGTTTTGTTTGGAATAATTACTTGAAAATAGTAGTTATGATTGGGGTTCAAATAATACCTAACCTAATCCTAATCACCTTAAAAATCTAATATGTTTTTACTTTAAAAATAAAAAACCGGTTACAACCGGGTCAAAAAAACAACCGATAAAACCGGTTATTACGAAGTAAAAAACCGGGTTTCGATTAAAACCGGCAGGTTTTTCTCATCCGTAGTCCCGAGACAAAGTGTCTTCGAGGACCTGTTTATAACAACTGATGAGTTACAAATTTAAAATAATTTCACGCTTAACTGAAATCCAACATCGCTGATCGTTTCAAGCGGTGTTCCAGAAGAAATGATACATTTTAAACAAAAAGTGCAAATTAATATTTTTGTTCAAAATTATCTTAGCTTCAGTTTTTATTTGAAACATTTTTTTCTAAGGCGCACAGATTGTTGGTTAATCGATTTCCCCTTCCTGCGAGGAGATGTTTTAAGAGTAAGTTATGGAATATGAGTGGTAAACTTTTTTGATTATTTTTTGGGTCCCAAAATTGACATTCTCAGTAAAATTTAGCTTGGTCCTCTCGTTTTTAGAGATCAAATCTCTGGCGACTGGACTATAACAAAGTTTTAGATCCCTTGAAAACTTAGACAATAGTGAGTGCTGTTCAGAATTGCAGTTAGCAGAAATGATTACATTTTTTTTTTAAATTTAAATTACTTTCTAAATGTAGTTCTTTTTTCATATCCGCAAGGAGTTCATTTCATTTTTGCCATCTACTCTAATGTAATCATTAAAATTACTTTTCACGTTTACGTTATAACTTAAAATATTGGTTTTCGCGTAAAATACATTATATAGACATATTCCATGATAAAATCTATTTATACTAAAACAATTTTTAATTAAAGTTGATTACTTGGCAACATCGGACTTAACGAAGCCCTTAACGATAACTTTTCAACGAAATCATATTTCACTTATCAATTTTTGCAGGGGCGTACCAAATAAAAATTTAACTATTTATTTTAAGACATAAGTAATTAACGTAAAAATTAAATCAAAACCTATATAATTATTAAATTATCATGTGTCTTTTAACAGGTATCTTATAGTTGTCTAACAAAATAAAGTACAATTTTATTGTTATTATAGAGTACCTAATACAGTACTTCAAAAAAAAAACAGAAATCATTGCAAAATTCTTATTTTTTCATTAGACGAAACAATCTGAAATTTTAACATACGATCTTGTCATTGCTCTTCATTCTCTATATATAGAATTGCGGTGTGCTATAAACGTTATATTTGTTTTGTATTAACTTGATTTAAATTGATTTAACTATTTATTTATACACATAAGTTCTTCTTCTTCTTTCTTCTGGTATGTAAGCTTTAAAGCATGTTTCTTCTTCAATATTAGCCTCCTAAATTGTTTAAATTGTCGCACCATCTTTTTCTTGGTCTGCCAATACTTGTTCGTCCATTTGGTGACTTATCTCGTGCTATTCGTACTATTCTATTCTCTGCCATTCTACTGATGTGTTCGTTCCACTCCTGTTTTCGTTTTATCACCCATCCATTTATGTCTTCTATATTGCATGCTCTTCATAAGAGCAGTTGCTGAAGAGCAGCACATAAGTAATTACGTAAAAATTAAATCTAAGACCGATATGCATTTATAGCCTCGGTGAAAATATCCATAGAACAAGTAGCTATGTTAGAGCTTTGTTAGAACAACACAAGAAGGTTCCTAAACTATTTAAATTGAACGCCGCTCTCACAAGAATCTTCCTGCTGGATGGAGAGATAGGCTTTTCTTTCCTGATTTTACTGAATATATCTCCTTTAAAAGTTTTGGGGCTGACAATGGTTTTGTAAACACTGCAAAATAGCACAAATGCATCTCACAAGCTGAAAAATGATCTGTAATGACCAGGGACAACAAATAGACAAAGCTGAAGTTGAGCTGGATCGTTGGGCTTCGGGTTAATTAACCGCAATCTTCAAAGCTTGGCTTTTCAAAACTTTATCGAAAATATGTGGACTCCTTAAAATAATAGTTGTAACACCTTACAAATCATCCATTTAGGACACTATATAATACATATAATTCAACAAAACTTGCCACATTGCCTTTGTTCTACAAACAAAATCTTCCGGCCTTTTGAATATTACACACCCGTGCTCTTTTCCCGTCAAGATCTTAAATCAACCTCAACTGTAACTATTAACTGCTCACCAAACTACATATTTTTCATAACAAAAGACGAAAAACCAAAAAACATTACGAATTTGAAGGAAAATTCGGACTCCAATAAAATTAAACGCCTTTACAGCGACTTCACCGAAGGTGATCTCATTATATTTAAAAATCGTCCATACAACTCGGCATAAACAAAGCATAAACGAAAATTCCTGTTTATTTGACGCGCAAAGTATCCTAAAGCGGCTCTCGATCAAAGGAATGCCATTTGTCTTATATAAACAAACTTAAAATGTGTTTTTTATAAATCTTGGCGACGCAAAAAGGACTGAAATAATATTTCAGTATTTTAACATGTACGAAGGCAAACAGAAATACTTTGAAAATATTCTTCGGTGTTTTAATACATACAGGGTGATTTTTAATACGTACGAAAGAAAATACAAATGCTACAAAAATATATTGACAATCACTTCAATTTAGTAAAGTAACTTGACAACGTTATGAAAACGAAATAAAATAAGACAGGAATACAAAGGTAAAGCCGAAGAAAGACAAGATACATTTAGCTACATGAAATGTCAGAGGAACCTTTTATGAAGGTGCGTTAAAAGAACTAATGAATGAGACAAGGAAGTATAAAATAGATTTAATGGCTCTTTAAGAGACAAAACAATTAGGATCGGAAATAACTGATATAGAAGATATGGTGCTCTTCAAAAGCGGAGGTAAAGATAGAATGCTTGGAACTGGTTTTTTAGTAGTATCAAGGACAAAGTGATAGTTTTTAATCCTATTTCTGATAAGATGTGTTCAATACGAATTAAAAGTAAGAAAAGAAATTGGAGTATAATCAATATTCATGCACCGTCAGAAGACAAGGACGACGAAATAAAAGATCTTTACTATGAGCAGCTAAATGATGAATACGAGCGCCTACCTAAACGTGATGTAAAAATAATAATGGGTGATTGTAATGCTAAAGTGGGAAAAAAACCTCTGTACACTGCAGTAACTGGTAACTATAGTAAACACGAAGTAACAAACGATAATGGTCAAAGACTTATTGGATTTGCCATGGAGAAAAACATGGTGGTGAGAATCACACAACTAAAACGAAAAGAGATATACAAAGGTACGTGGGTCTTCCCTGATGGAAGGATGGTGAATCAAATAGATCATGTTATGATTGAAAGTAAATATACGAATATCATTCAGAAGGTAAGAAGTATGAAAGGAGCTGAAAACAACTCGGACCATTACCTCGTTAAAGTCACATGTGGGAGGAGGCTGGAAGAAAAAGAGAAATCGAACAATAAAACGAAGAGAAAGTACAATATTGAAAAACTTAAGGAAGTAGAAATAAAAACTAAATACGAAGAAGAAATAAATAAAATTCTACAACAATGTAACCAAAATTTACAGACAGAACAAGCCTGGGAACAAATTAAATCTGCTGTAGGAGAAGCTAGCGAGAAAATAGTTAAGTGCGACTTGTACTCCTGAGAAGTACAAACAAAGATTGACGAAGAGTTTCAGGCGATAGCAAAGGAAAAGAAAAAGATCAGACAACAAATATTAACAGATAATAGAGAGTGTAAAAAACAAGAATATAGAATAATTCGAGGAAGATTGAAAACTCTGTGTAGAAGGAAAAAGAGATACCACAATGAGTTGCAATTAAAAGAGATAGAAAAGAAGTTTAAAAACAAAGAGATGAGGTTGTTCTATCAAGAAGTTGAAAAGATGGGAAAAGGTTACCAAAGCTACTGTAGTTAAATGAAAGGTAAAGACGGAAATTTAATAAGCGATCCGGCAGAAATAATGACGGAATGGAAAAAAGATTTTGAAGAACTATTAAATGGTGAGGTGGACCACGAAGCAGTAGACAACTGGACGGTTGGAGAAGAAGCGATAGTTGAAAGGCAGGCAGATACAGAGGAGGCGGTGGTGACAGCAATACATGAAATAAAAAATAACAGAAGTCTAGATAAAAGTGACATTTGCATAGAAATGATCAAGTTTGATGGAGAAGAACTACAAAGAAAAATATATCAGCTACTAGTGCAAGTATGGGAAAAGGAAATAATGCCATCGGAGTGGTATGAAGCTCGCATATGTCCTCTGCATAAAAAAGGAGACAAACTAAAGTGTAACAACTATAGAGGTATAGCCTTACTAGACACGGTATACAAAATCTTGGCAAGAATATTGAGAAATAAACTAAATTGCTAAGACGGAAAGAATCCTACATGAGTATCAGGCCGGCTTTAGAAAGGACAGATCTACTGTAGACCAAATCTTCTCATTAAAGGAGATACAAACGACTTATTATGAAGTTAAAGATCCCCTGCATGTTTTGTGTGTGGATTTTAGACAAACATATGATAGAGTCGATAAAGTCAAAATGTATTAAGCAATGGAACATTTGGGTATACCAAAGAAACTGATCCGGCTAGTAAAAATGACATTAAATAACTGTAAGTATGAAATTATGTCTCAGGGTCACATATCAGATCAATTTATGGTTGCAAAAGGCTTGAGACATGGAGATCCTTTATCCACTACATTATTCAACTTAGTGTTAGAAACTGTAATTAGAAAAAGCAACATGAAGGTGGAAGAAACAATCATGAAAAATGAGCACCAGTGCTTGGCATTTGCTGACGATTTAACGATCCTCGCAAACACCGAGAAAGAATTAAGAAGAGTTGTAAAGAAAGTGTGAGGTCTGTAAGTGATATAAGCTATAGTTTTAAAAGGGTGGACACATTTAAATACCTGGGTGTAGTTTTCGATGAAAATGGAAAAAACAAATGGGAGCTGAAAGCCAGAATAGCAAAAGGGAATAAAAAATTCGGTAATTTAAGAGCCCTACTGAACTCAAAATACGCCGGTGAGGCATGGATATTAAATAAGAAGGAAGAGGATACTCTGGAAAGATGGGAGAGGAAAATACTGAGACGCATATTCGAAGGACGGAAGACAGAAGATGGTTTGGAGAGAAGAACTAACAATGAATTAATGGCTTTATACAAAGAACCTACCATTACCAAGTTCGTCAAGTCACAAAGAATCAGATGGTTGGGACATGTGGAAAAAATGGAAGCAAACAGAATGCTCAAACTAGTAATAACCAGAAAACTAATCAGCCCCAAAAGAAGAGGTAGACCCAGAACGAGGTGGATTAATAAAGTGGAGGAAGACCTTAAACACGTGACTGGAAAAGAAAAGCACAAAATAGAAGCGAATGGAGAAATATTGTCCACCAAGTTCTTCAGAGTAGTTAAGAATGTTGTATATACATATTTAAGTTAAAATTTTGTTTAAAATAATTGTAATTAGTTAATATTATTATTATGTTTACAAAAATTGTTCTAGGCCTTAACGGCCTGTTTTGCGTAAAAATAAAATAAATAAATAACTTGACTCAACGTTCAACGACAAATTTCATGCTTAGGTATTTGTTCCACTTACTATGTATGTACTTCTTATAGAAAGACATGGCACCAACTTACTTAAAGTAGCCGCCATAGGCATCTCTGGTATCCTTAATAAAACAAATGGTACAACAAATTTTCGGATAGAATAGGATCATGATATTTTTAAACGTGTTTCCTACGTTGTATAAAATAAAGTTAGAAAAATATTTTAAACAATTGATAAGAAGTAAATGTTAAACTCTTTGTTTTGGAAACCCAAATAAAACAAAACATTTATATTTAACAAACTGAGCGCTGACTAAATTACCTCTGTATCTCAAAAGAATTTTCAGACGGTTCCCCAAAAGTCGTTATAAAAGAATTTAAAATTTAATTCCAAAATGAAAGATACTAACTAAGATCCAAACAACAGCTAAATTCATACTGTTTTAACTTGCTACATCAGATTTCGTCGTAAAGGTTAAATTTCGAAGAGAGTTATTAAATTATTAAGTTAGAATTTATATAACTCCGAAAGTAGGTACAGAAGTTTTGTTGATTATGAATTCAATTCTGTTGAAAAAGTAAAAATCTGGCAGGAATCATTTTTAAAATAGTATATATGCAATATTTTAAATAATTTTAGCAATATATCTCGAAGAATGAAATATTAATCCGCTGTAAAAAATGAAAAAGAAATAAGTTCATAAATTATTTTTTCTTCAAATGTCAAGTAATGATGACATTACTTGATCTAACTTGATCCTGTCATAGTTTGATGTCTCCGCCGGCAGCAGTTTTTTTTTTAATTTCTTTACGGCGGAGGGAAAAATGTTGCCATGGCAACAATATGAAACATGTCACAAAGCAACAATACAAATGTCATTAACAACAATTGAACATCATTTTTATTTATAGTAATATTAAAAGTACAATTAGTTAATGAGGCATTTTCAAAATTGAAACCGTGCAAAAATGGTCCCGACTCTTGATACGCATTGGTAATTGTTGATGATACTGATGGTCGAGAACAACTTTCAGCAATCATTCCCGATGTTGGCGAATCATGAGGGTTTAAAATTTTTTGAGCATTATCGTTCTTATTCCTTATTGAATCCTCTATATATCCTTCGGCAACCGTGCTTGATTTCTAGCCCTCATGTCGTTTGAGGCATTCTAGATTTCCGCCTTTATCAATTAAAAGTGTTGCTAAAGTTCGTCGTAAAGAGTGACCCGTGTATGCGCTTGCATCGTTTAAATTTAAATAACTAGCGACTTTTTGGGCTACTGCGCTGATCGAATGTATTCCCATGACGCTTTGGTAACACTTTCCATTTTGGTACTTGATAAAAAATCGGTTTTCTGTGAAATTTTCAGGCCGCAGTGATGCATACTTTTTATACAGTTTAATGTAGTTTTGACCAATTATCGTAAAAGATCTAATTTGTCGTGTTTTACTGTCTGGGATTTTGATAATTATTACATTTTCTTTATCCTCAATGTCCACAGTCTTCATTTTTACCATTTCGTCGCATCGACAAACGCCGGTAACCTCTATTAACAAAACAATCTGAAATATTTTTATAATTTAGTACAGTATACTACATGCTTTGCAATATAATTTTTTTTACCTTTAATCCTAAATACAACTTATCTGGCGCTTCAAACAAAAATTTATCAAACTCGTCTTTAGTGAAAACTTTAGACTTCTTTGCAGTATATTCTTCGCTTGTTTTTTTCAGAAAGGCACGTAATAATGAATGTGTTGCTTGTATGAGTCCATTTCAAATAGGTAAAGAAATAATAAATAAGACTTACTCACAATCAATTTAATTTAATTATCAGACGACCGGTTTCGCTTTCTACAATATGCAAAGCATCCTCAGGTCTCGGTACAAAGTTAAACAAATAATAGAGTACCGGCATCATTTGTTTAACTTTGTATCGAGACCTGAGGATGCTTTGCATATTGTAGAAAGCGAAACCGGTCGTCTGATAGTTAAATTAAATTGATTGTGAGTAAGTCTTATTTATTATTTCTTTACCTATTTAAAGGCACGTATCTTTAAAAATTTGCTTATATCCACATGTTTTCTAATAACTAACTAACTAATAAAACGTCTTCGGTAACTTGCCGTACTCCTCTTGTATCGCACCACTCTTGGAAGTGCTTGTACGCTAACTGATACTTTATTCCGGACTTGGAGGGCCCCAAACGTGCTACTTCATCATTAGCCGCGGACTCAATTTCGTTTAGGTTTTCCATTTTCGCACTAAATTTGCTCTTGCGGTTGCAACAACAATAAGCTGTCTTTAATAATTGCAAACAACTATCAAACAACTGTAACCAGGGAGACGCAAATCCCACCGACGACTTAATTATTTTAATTTTTAACATCTAGACGACTTTGATAGTTGTCACAGTTAATTTCGAGTAAAAATAGCGTATGAAGTGTACTATTTATGGTTGAAAATTGCTACGTTTGAAGAAAAAATAGTATACTTTATTCGGCAAAGAAGCGACTTTTTTTGACTTGCCCTCTATTACGCGCCTCACTTCGTTCGGCGCGTAATATCGGGCGCGTCAAGAAAAGTCATGCTTCTCCGCCTCATAAAGTAATATACTATTACTTTTCAACTTTTGAAAAAGTTTAGTTCTAGTCGTTTTATAATTAATGATTATATTGAGAAAGTCGAGAAATAACTTTAATTACTATAAAAATATTGCAAATAAAAAATAGTTGTCTTATTAAAGAAATAAAGGGTTTCGACGATTTATTATCGATAAATGCTTTTAGACATGATTAATCATATACAGTTTAAAATAAAACTGTTAGGAAAAATTAAAGTTGTACCGATAATAAAATTACACTATTATGTTTTAGGTAAAAATAATCTATTTTTCAATAATATTTTAAATAGTAACATGTGTAAAACAAAATCGTTTGGACTATGTCACCTACCTTTAACCGTTATCCAGGATTCAAATTATATTAGTTAGGTAACAACGGGGTCAATCATCGCTATGGTGTTGCTACCTTAGTTGCCAAAAAGATCAATTACTCGGTGAGAAGTTTTACACCTTATTCTAATAGAATCTTATCAATACAACTTTAGTCTAAAAAAGGTATAGTAAATTTTATTCAACTTTATGCTCCTACGGCAGATAAAGATGACGACGATATCGAACTATCTTACCATGATTTGGAACAAGTCTTAAAATTACTGAAGAAACATCAAGACTTCAATGCCAAAGTTGGCCAGGGAAGAGGAGATGAATATGTGGGGTAATATGGTCTAGGGAATAAAAATGAACGCGGTGACCGTTTGATACAATTTTGCCAGATGGAAGAATTTGTTATAGCTAATACACTTTCTAAGCTACCAAAAAGAAGATTGTATACATGGAAATCTTCGGGTGATAGAACGAATAGAAAAATCCGAAATCAAATTGACTTTGTCCTCATTAGATAAAGATTTCGTAATTCTTTACTGTCTGCCAAAACTTACCATTAAGCAGACATCGGTTTAGACCATAATCGCATAGTAGTCACATTACGAAACAAATTGAAACTGGTTAAAAAACCCACACAAAGTAGAATTGATATTAAGAGATTAATTGAACCACAAACAAAGGAACAAACTGTAAAAACTCTTAGTTAGTTAGTAAGAAGCTATAACATTGATCAGAAATGGGAAAATATAAAAGTAGCAATAATTAAAACAGCAAATGAAAACCTAAAACCAAATAAAAAAAACATAAAGACTGGATGACTGAAGAAATACTACTATTAATGAATAAAAGAAAATCATTCAAAACAAAAAATCCAATTAGAAATAATGAAACTGATCGATTAATTAAAAAGAGATTAAAAGAAGCTAAGGAAAGAATGCTACATGAGCAGTGCCAAGAAATAGCAGAAATTGAGAAAAAATATGACGTTTTTAACACGCATAAAAGAATTAGAGGATTAACAGGAATAAAAAAAAACACTTCAAACTAGGCAACTAAGAGATGAAAGTGGTGCACTTATAACAGATATAAACCAAAAAATGCAGAGATGGGCACAATATATAGGACAACTTTTTGAAGACAAAGAGAGAACAGAAGCACCAAAAGAATTTAAGGATGATACTGGACCTGACATTATACGAATTAAAATTATTAAATATGCAATCAAACAAGCCAAAAGTGGTAAATCATCTGGGATTGATAAAGTGTCTATCGAATTACTTAAAATTGTGAATACTGAATCTATTGACCTTCTTTTGGATCTAATCAATACCATATATAGAACAGGTCAATACAGGTGAATAATAGACAAAATCATGCTTTGTCATGTCAATGTAAATCATTAGTTGCCTCGTAAAACAGTCTTGTCTAATGTCTTCATTATTTGAGAGGAAATTATTTGCTGGCAAAATTTTCTTCTCAAATTCAAGTTTGTTGCATTTTGGCAATTTTTGCTGATGAAATTTTGATAAAATCACTCGACTGACATCTCGTAATTTAACTATCAAAATTTAATTTGCGATAATTGCCAATCAACAAACTTTCATATTACTCGAAAATATTGCCGGCAAAATTTTTTCTCTCAAATAAATATCTGTTCAGAAGCTTATTGTAGCAATAGATATGGATAAACATAAATGAAATACTTAATTTTGGTCTATAAAAGTTAGTAGAGAAGAAAAAATGCATTGTTTTTAAAATCAGCTTGATATACAGCTCTTTTTTAAACTAAAAAACTTTATTATTTCAGTAGTTGTAAACTATTTATTTAATTTTGATTCCAGGTTTCATATCATGTTGGGCGTTGTGGTGTGGTTGGCGTTAACTTGGAGTTTTGCCGGAGCAGTTATAATCAATGCGGTTTTAGAATCAGACGAACCAATAGCCAATGATCCATACACCTTGAAATGTCACAAGAAACAATACACCTACATGGTTACTCAGTCCGATGAAAACGGTAAACAATGCTGGGATAAGATTTCTGTAACTGCTTGTTGGGGCCGTTGCGATTCTAATGAGGTAAGATTTATACAATTAGGATTTATTTTTAATATTTTTTAACTAAAATTGTATATTATTTAGTTATTACAATACGTACAGTACATTCAACCAACTTACACCATTAACGATTAACACCTTTCGTTGTAGTAAAAGGCACGGTACACTGCACTGGTGTTCTTCATAGTGTTTAACAATTAGTAGAAGAATAACAAGGTTTTAGGTCTATAGAAACACCTCTAGGAATAATCAAAATGCTTAAAATTTCTACCAAAACAACATAATAAAAGTAACAGCAGAAGAAGAACTATATGACCGTATTAAAACTCTGGTGGCAATGGAATAAGACAGGGAGATTCCCTGAGTCCTCTCAGAGATGAAAGATTAATATGGATGAAATAATAAACAAGTAATAACTCTTACCGTCGCGCCGCTAATAACCTGTTGGTGGATGAGGCAATGTTTCTTTTTAATAAAAAAAACAATTTTAGAAACTATGTAGTCAATTTTTATCGGTACAAGAAAATTTAATTAAAAAAAAACAAAAAAAGACTGCTATTGACTTTCATATAGTAGTACAATCTACTTTAAAATTTTTCTCTGACATTGCTTACGTCTGCAGTTAATTGTCGACATTCATCCTCTATTCTTTGTCGAAAATCTTTCAGAGATTCAGGGGTTGAGTAGCATATTTTTGTTTTTAAATACCCTTATAAGAAAAAGTCTAGAGATATTAAATCCGGTGACCTAGATGGCCAATCCATCATCTCTTCTCTTCTACCTATCCTACAAGCAAGCAAAATTTCGTTTAAAAATTGTTGCACAGGTAGAGCAAAGTGCTTCATCACAGTGGAGGAGATTTATCATGTTAAAATACAACCGAATCTTTGAAAAGGTTATTATTATTTTCTACTATTTTTCTAATACGATCAACAACTTGCCTAAGTAACTTAATATACGGTGCACCATTCAAGTTTCCAGTAATAAAAAAGGGTCCGATAATGTGATCCCCTAAGATACCACACCCTATATTTAACCTTTGAGGATGTTGTGTGTGAAATGCAAGCACAATATGTGGATCAATCTCAGCCCAGTATCGGCAATTATTTCTATTCACCTAGACAATTAATGAGAATAACTATTCATCGGAAAAGCAAATAATGCTTAACAATTGTGGATTATTAATGATGCATTGTGTCATTATATATTGGTTATACCAATTTAATTTTGAATGCATGGAACTTAAATATATGGAAGACTGGGAAAGCTAGAAGGTGAAATACCGATTGCTCTGATTATTGTTTACAGTGACTGTGATTGCTCAGCCTTTAAAATGCCCTAAAACCACTACTTGGATTGCTTCGTCATTTACAAGTCCCTTTCGGTTATGTTTTTTATTGCACACTAGTCCTTTTGCTCTAAATTTTTGCACCAGTTCAGTCACATATTTATGACTTGCATGTCTATTGTGGTGTGTGTTATTAAAAATTCTATCAGCAGCTCTTGCACAATTATATATACCCACACACACACACATATATATAATATATATATATATATATATATATATATATATATATATATATATATATATATATATATATATATGTATATTACAAGATCCAACTTGTAAATACAATACATTTTGTAGACGGCTATCGCCGTATTCCCGCTCTCCTCCACCAATCCTCCCGGTCCAAGGCATACTCCTCCTCCAAACCTCCAGATTCCATTGCTCTTCTAATTCCTTCATTCCATGAGCGTCGAAGTCTACCTCTTTTCCTCTTTTTTTCTTCCAGGGGGCTTCCACCTGTAAAGTTTTTGGGGACGACGTTCGTCAGGCATTCTCAATAGTTGTCCAAACCATTTTAAGCCTCTTTTTTTTATTCTTTCAATGCCCATTTCTGTAGCATTCATATTATTTCTTATAGAATTGTTGATCTTCCTTTCCAGCTTTAATGTTCTAGCACTTCTTCTCAAATATTCCATTTCAACTGCCAACAATCTTCTCTTCAGGTCTGCATTAATTGTCCATACTTCAGAGCCATAACAAAGAAATGATACAATCATGGTTTGCCCTATTCTTTTTTTGTTCCTTTTGTAAATGTTGCGATCCCACCATAAGGAGTTCAGACATCCTACAATTTTACGTACCTGATCAATTCATTAATAATTAAATCACTAATTAAATATAAGATAAAAAAAACTTAATCCAACAAAGAAACAATCAGCAGTCTTAACCAAGAAAACAGGAACTGAAAAGAGAGTATCAACACAATTAATAAGGAATTGTGCATTTTTAATGATATAATATGCATATTTACGATATTTATGTAATTAATTATAATTGCCAAACACATATCGAGAACATATTTGCAGTTAGGCGAAATACATAATTAAGATGAGTTGTGCCGTGATCAGGTATAAAGGTTAGTTCATTAATTAGCAAGCCTAATTATACTTATTAAATGAACAGCTTGCGGTTAGAGAGGTAAAAAATAAAAAGGATCTTTAACATTACGAACATATAAGATCATAAAGCTACCCACCTGATATTTTATATACAACACACATAACATTCTATAAAAACCAACTTGTATAAGGTATTTGTTACATTAATATTTTAATATATTTTTCATTAAGTAAAAAAGTACGAATTACAATAATGTAATTAAAATTCTCAGCGCGATTTATGTAAATATAATTTTCCGCAAATCGCCAGGAAATTTTGACATTCCCGTCAAAATTTCTTGAAGAAAAAGTCAGGACTTCCTTACTGTAAGGAAATGTCATTTCCTTACTGTAAGGAAATGATATTTCCGTACAGTTGTTAGTGTTCTACATAAAAGTTTGACAATTCAACCTCAATACGTTTCCATAGTAACCCAAGTAATTTTATTAGGAATTTCAAAGCACCATTTATTTGGGAATAAAATTATCGCGTTTTTTTTTAAATCAATCAATATCTGTCGAATTTTAAACGATTTGCGGAAAAATAGTATGTTTACCTCGTAGGAAAAGCCACATTCCTGGACTCTGTGCTGCTAAGTCTCGGCTTGCGCCTCGACTTAGCAATCTTCACAGTCGTCCAGGAATGTTAAGCTTTTCCTACCCGGAAAACAATGTACTATTATTAAAGTAGTTGTTTTTGATTATTTGAGTTTAAATATACAGTGCTAGTCAATTTAGAACAAGTATACTTGTAATAGTGAAATTTGGTGGGGGATACTAAACACACGTAGGCTTCTTAACTATTCATAACAAGTGACGTAATAGTGACAGATGAGGATACAGCGCAAGTGTGACAGATAGTTTTAAATAGGAGCTTATGGCAAGTGATACCTCATTTGAAAGATATTGTAACTGCCTATTCAAACATACTAATTTTATTTGAGTTTAAGCTAATTTGGCCATTTTTCAATTTCTATGGGTTTTTGGATAATTCTTGGTTTATAGAAGCTGATGAGGGCTATAATTCTGGAGTTTTCAAAATCAATTTTTTCACCTGTCTAAAGATGAAGTTGACCTAGAGCTAAAATTGAATCGAAATTGCGAATATAAATGGAATGTTCATAAATTCTATTTTGGATTCTCTAATTTGTTTGGCCTATATAAGTTCGGGAGCAGTCTGCACAACGGATTTCATAAACTTCGTGTTGTTCATTTAAAATGTTGTTAATTGATTGGACAAGTGATGAATGTTTTTGTAGGGGGTCAATATTGTCTCTATTCTTCTTGATTTGAGAATTGTGACGATTTTGTCAGTGACACCTCTGATGTACTAAACGTTAACCTTAATAATTACTGTTCCATATTTATCATCGTTGGTATTATCATATTTCTATATTTATTGTACTGTTTATATCACGCATTATCGCTAGACAAAATCATTTTAAGACAATAAACACTAAAACAAAACAATATTGATGTCAATTTATAATTTATCCCTTTAATAAAAAGTAGGTATCTGTGAAGCTAACTACGAAGATAGAATAGTCGTTTATTAACGAATAATTAACATATTTTCTATTTTTTGTACTTAAACACTTATTAAATTCCATTCATGTTTTATGTTTTATATTCGGTGTTTGGGAGTTTTATTTTTTTTTTTTCAAATCATGGTGTATATCTTAATTCCGTTGTTTGCTAAACATTCGTTTGCTCTTCTCGTATTTAAAGATAATGAAAAATAATAATAATACTATTATGCATATTTCTTACTGTTCTTCTTCTTAACGTGCCCTATCAAGTCCCCTTGACGTTGGCGATTAACATGGCGAAACTGTCTCTGTCTCGAGCTATTCTAAAGAGTTGCTCAGCTTTCTTTATTCCTGTCCACTCTCTGATATTCTTCAACCAAGAGGCCTGCTTTCTACCAATTCCTCTGCGTCCTTCGATTTTACCCATCATAATAAGTTGAAGAATATTATATCGGTCTCCCCTTACTACGTGCCCAAAATGGGCCATCTTTCTACATTTGATGTTATCAAGCAGCTTGCGAGCAGCATTTGATCTCTCAAGGACTGCCACATTTGTCAGCATAGCCGTCCATGGACGGCTATGCCTAACTTTCACGCCCCATTCCAAATTATGCAGCGCTTCTTTAAATATTTTATCTGAATATAAATTAAATAACAGTGGGGATAGTATACAACCCTGTCTGACACCTCTTTGTATTTTACATATTTCTGTTGATTTTCCGTTTATGCAAGCTGTCGCTGTTTGACGCCAGTATAACTTTTCTTACTGTTATTCTGTGAATTTGCTATCCAAATACACAAAAATTTGTTATAGCAAAATGTTTCATCATAGATATTTAACTGCATCACTTAAAACAGCAAAAAACATTTTTGTATTCCGAAATTAACCTTAAGCTTAATTATGATGTTTTTATCAAATATAACATTATAATATATCTAAAAGAGCAATAAAATATTTTATTATATATCCCTCACCAAAACAATTCCCAATAAATATTCTACACGATACACGATTTATCCATTATTTCCAACTACCAATGAAAATAATAATTATTTCCTCTACAATCCAAATAGTGGAGCACTAGAAAATAGAGCTCGAAAACAATTCACCTTTTCAATTCAGACTATTCTTGAAAAAATATATATACTTATATTGAAAAAAAAAACGCCTGATTATTAGGAAAAATATACACAAACCGGATATTTATAGATGTAATTTTAAAATTAGCCGTTTTAGCAAGACTACAGACGAAAAATACAACTTTTTGACAAAAAATATACAAATTAACACATTGTTACGTTTTTCTATAAATTTAGGGATTAAGTGAAGTACACCTAATTAAACTAATTTTATTTAATTTACTAAACTACAAAATAAACTCACTAAATAACAAATATCCTAATTATAAATACACTAATATTTATCACCGATAATAATATGGGTATCACTTACAAAACCACTGTCTAATTACTGTCCATTCAAAGGAGCCTAGCAGTTTATATACAGGAACATAATATGTTCTACAATTCTATTATATCGAAGGGGCGACTGTTGAATCAGAACTTTAACACGAGATACCAGAAAAATACAAAAAACGAGTTCGAGAACTTTGCTAACAATGTAGTTAATTCGACTTCTAGAATTACTATTACCTCAGGGTTGCATTTAGAGTATTGTGCCTCATAACATCGCCTTATTTCAGGCTGTTTGCCCTAAACAGTACTTGGATAAACAGTACTAAATTTACCAGTTCGGTGGATTATGTCCTACATAAGGACACAGTCTCTCCACGTGGATGACCTTCGACTTACTTCGTAACGTATGTTGCACCCTATATTCATATAAGGTTCGTTATCTTATTAGTAACCAGGTACGGTCTCACCTACGGCCGCTGTAACTTGGGGTTTAGAGCTTTCCTTCTGGTTAGTCGGTAAAGACAAACTGCATCACCTTCCTTGAAACTAACAGAACTGGATTTCTGATCATGGACATTAACCAGTTAATCCTTTAGGCCACTGACATACTCGGAAAGTATTTCTTGCTCCGCCTCTCCGTCTGGTAGATTGTAATGTAGGAGATCGATGGTAAACTTCGTCTCTCGATCAGTTAATAACATTGCTGGAGTGTAACCAGTTACCTCATGTTGGGAGCTTCAGTAAGCTGGCAAAAACAGGGACATCAGTTTGTCTTAGTCTCTCTGAATTTCACGTATAAACAGGGAGAGGTAGTTGTTAATCGTCCGGTTATGACTTTCTACCAGGGCATTGGACTGAGGATGAAAAGGTATTAAATAGAAGCAGAAGTTGAATCCTATATCGAGAAACGATATTCTTAAGCGATGCCTAACCAACTGTTATTGCTTCTTGGTTGGGTAGTGTAACTATTTCTGCCCAGTTGGAATAATAGTTCATATCAACCATCAAGTATCTGTTTCCTGATGTTGTTACTGGAAATAGTCGCAGAATGTCAACAGCAACTCGTTCCTATGGAGTCTTAGTAATGTATTATTGGAGTTTTCCCCTAAGTTTCGTTTTGATTCCCTTCTTGGATACACACAAGTCACATCGTTTGAACCATTCTTTCACATCTTGTCGGCAAATAACCCAGTAATACCTCTCACGAACTCTGACTAGTGTTCTTGAAGTTTCGCAAGTACGCCCTTAACATATCACCTGAAAAGAACAGCTTGGGACACTATTCTTGTTCCATTTGGTCTCTTCTATTTACCAGTGATGACATTATCTTGCAGACACAAGGAGTTACACTGATGTAAATAACCCTTCACTATAACAAGTAAATAAATTACTTGCGGATGCGCATGAGCTCGCTTCTGATTAGGTGGTTAATATCTTGCCAAATATTTTGTTCCATTGTCCATGTCTTGCATTATCCTGAAGTAAGAGAACTTTTAAAAGGAGAAGACATGGTTAGATTTATCAAGACACAGAGACTCAGATAGATGGGATATCTAGAAAGGAGAAATCCAGAAGCGGTTATTAAGAAAATCACCAAATGGAGACCAGTATCAAGCAAACCACGAGGGAGACCGAATACGAGATGAGAGAACCAAATAATTGCGAATCTTGGAAAGATCAGAGTTAAAGAAGGAAAAATTATAAGCAAAAACAAAAAATAATGGAGAAATATTGTATAGTCGGTTCACAATTTGTCGATAGCTCACTACAAGTTTAATCCTAATTAGAAAACTGAAATACAGAGAGGATAGGTAATGCGATATAATAGTAAAAACCAACCTGAAACTGACGGTTTAAGATATTTTCGACTAACCCACCTTGTATCTGAAGAAATCAAATACAGCTATCAACCTTATAATCCGATTACGAAGGTATTTTGGTTACAGATGACCGACCAGTGTCGTAGAGTATATGATTGAAACATTTATTTGAACTAAATAAATACATTTCTTTAATTGTATTTTTTTTAATAAAACTTGTTTATTTTATTTAAAAACAAAAAGTTTCTTGCCATTTGTAAAAGATACATTTATTTAATTAAGGGAAAAGGCGCCAAATGTCGCCTGGCAAAATTTTCAATGTGTTTTAAATGTATCCATTATTTTCGAATCCGGAGAAAACTAATAAATATTTTTGAAAAAGTTAAATGCAGAATGAAAGATTACATTCTTACTGTCCTACGCCAGTCATGTTGGCACAACTTTCGACTATGTTACGAACAGTGTTTGTGAGATTCTGAGAAACCAGAGTATCGTAAACATTCAGGACAATAGTCTTCTCTCTTGGTAAATAGACAGACTTACTGACTGTACGCAACAGTACCGGTGTAAAACTTGATGATGTTGATGATGAAGTCATCACAAACAATCCAACAAAACGAGCACGAGCGAAAGATACGTATATGTTCGTAGGTATATGGAATAAAAAATCACTTACACACTGCACATAATTCGCAAAAGAAATATTAGAGTCGCTAATTACTGTCGTAGACGCGGAAACACCGACGAGCCGTAAATTACATGCGATCAAAAACGTAATAAGCAAAAAAATTGATTACGTTCGTAATAACTTCACGCTTTCAAGTTAAGTTTTATACCCATTATATTATTAAAAATCTGGGGAATTTTATCCTAATTATCTTGCAACGAATAGTACCTTCGGATATGAATTCCTGGTTTTCCTGTAAAGTGATTAAACGCGAAGATTAGTATTGAAATATCCAAAGGGATAAGGTATTCTTATTTACAAAATTGTTAATAGTTAAATTCTTATTTTTATTAATATAATATAATAACCAACATTAGCCGTGAAAGTTTTAATTGTTTTTTGCTAAATATATTAGTATTAAAACATTATTAATATTAATATTAATTTTAATGAATAAACACCTCAGGAACTCCTATGATAATACAAATTTTTCGACCGTTTAATGACTTTGAGGCACATTTCGTGCTATCAACAATTTGTGAACGGATAATAGAAGACATTAAGTCACACAACCAATTGCAAAACCAAATAAATCGGAAGAGCACAAAGAGTGCGGCAATCACTACGCTAGGAGTGTTGATTGGCAGTGTGTCAAACAAGGAGTATCAAGACAGTGTTCTTAAATTTTTAAAAGAAACAAGTTTAAATTCAGCTAATATAAACAGTGCATAGTGATAAGATTTAGTGTTTTAATTTTTCCACAAAAAAAATTGTATATAAAATATGTATAATGTTGTAAATTGTACCCATGGTAATGACCATAAGCTGTCGAGACACGTTGATTTTAAATAATAAAAAATAGTATATTACTTTATGAGGCGGAGAAGCATGACTTTTCTTGACGCGCCCGATATTACGCGCCGAACGATGTGAGGCGCGTAATAGAGGCCAAGTCAAGAAAAGTCGCTTCTTTGCCGAATAAAGTATACTATTTTTTCTTCAAACGTAGCAATTTTAACCATAAATAGTACAATTCATACGCTATTTTTACTCGAAATTAACTGTGACAACTATCAAAGTCGTCTAGATGTTAGAAATTAAAATAATTAAGTCGTCGGTGGGATTTGCGTCTCCCTGGTTACAGTTGTTTGACAGTTGTTTGCAATTATTAAAGACAGCTTATTGTTGTTGCAACCGCAAGCGCAAATTTAGTGCGAAAATGGAAAACCTAAACAAAATTGAGTCCGCGGCTAATGATGCAGTAGCACGTTTGGGGCCCTCCAAGTCCGGAATAAAGTATCGGTTAGCGTACAAACACTTCCAAGAGTGGTGCGATACAAGAGGAGTACGGCAAGTTACCGAAGACGTTTTACTGGCATATTTAATATAATGGAAAATGAAAATAAATTGAAATCTTCTACAATGTGGTCACGATACTCTATGATAAAATCCAAGTTAGTTATTAGAAAAAATGTGGATGTAAGCAAATTTTTAAAGTTGCGTGTCTTTCTGAAAAAAACAAGCGAAGGATATACTGCAAAGAAGTCTAAAGTTTTCACTAAAGATGAGTTTGATAAATTTTTGTTTGAAGCGTCATATAAGATGTATTTAGGATTAAAGGTAAAAAAAATTATATTGCAAAGCATGTATACTCTACTAAATTATAAAAATATTTCAGATTGTTTTGTTAATTGGGGTTACCGGCGCCTGTCGATGCGACGAAATGGTAAAAATGAAGACTGTGGACATTGAGGATAAAGAAAATGTAATAATTATCAAAATCCCAAATAGTAAAACACGACAAATTAGATCTTTTACGATAATTGGTCAAAACTACATTAAACTGTATAACAAGTATGCATCACAGCGGCCTGAAAATTTCACAGAAATCCGATTTTTTATCAAGTACCAAAATGGAAAGTGTTACCGAAGCATCATGGGAATACATTCGATCAGCGCAGTAGCCCAAAAAGTAGCTAGTTATTTAAATTTAAACGATGCAAGCGCATACACGGGTCACTCTTGACGACGAACTTCAGCAACACTTTTAATTGATGGAGGCGGAAATCTAGAATGCCTCAAACGACATGGGGGCTGGAAATCAAGCACGGTTGCCGAATGATATATAGAGGATTCGATAAGAAATAAGAACGATAATGCTCAAAAAATTTTAAATCTCATGATTCGCCAACATCGGAAATGATTGCTGAAAGTTGTTCTCGACCTTTAGTATCATCAACAATTACCAATGCGTATCAAGAGTCGGGAACATTTTTGCACGGTTTCAATTTTGAAAATGCCTCATTAACTAATTGTACTTTTAATATTACTATAAATAAAAATGATGTTTAATTGTTGTTAATGACATTTGTATTGTTGCTTTGTGACATGTTTCATATTGTTGCGATGACAACATTTTTCCCTCCGCCGTAAAGAAATGGGAAAAAAACTGCTGCCGGCGGAGACATCAAACTTTGACAGGATCAAGTTAGATAAGTAATGTCATCATTATTTGACGTTTGAAGAAAAAAATATTTACAGACCTGTTTTCCACTGAATCTGTATCGTCGGGTAGTTTGTCGCTATTTCCATCTCACTCGTGCTTACGACCATATTATTTATAACACGAAAAGTTTGACAATTAGGTAAACGAATCAACACAAGATCACAATATATAAATAACCGTCCGCTTGTACTGCTAATATAGTACTATTAACCTTATGTTATCTTAATACATCAAAAAATATTTTATCGTTGGTCTTTATAATTTAAAAACATTTTTCTGTTTGTTTCAGATCTCAGATTGGAGATTTCCATTTAAGAAATCCAACCATCCCGTCTGTGTCCACTTTGGTCGTACCAAAATGTTTGTGACCCTAAGATACTGCGAAGAAGGCGTCAAGGAAGGTACTAACTATTACGAATATCTAGACGCCACTGACTGTAAATGTCAAATGTGCACATCTAACGATACTAGTTGTGAAGGGTTAAGTTACCGGCCTCAAAGATCGCATTCGGCAAATTTGGGATTCATATAATGATATAAATTTAACAAAGGTTTTGATTACGGATTCTAAAAAATGTAATTTTACCATTTCTTCTCCGATCTCTTACCTGTCTTCTTTTTGTCCAGTTTTTTCTTATATAAACCTATTGGTAAATACGGGATAATATGTTAAGTTATTTTATTCTAAGCGGCGTTAGTTTATTGAGGATAAAATAAAAGGAGTTATAACGTATTTGGTTTATTTCAATTTTTTTTTATATTTTTACCAACAATTAAAAATGATACAACCTTTATATATTTTGATATTTTCCAAATTTATTTTATTGCAATTTAGAACAACATACAATTTTTACTTTTTTATATAATTTTTTTTTAGACAATGAATTTATGAGTTTCTGCTTTTAGTTTTTTTAATTTTTTGTTTTCACTTTTTTATTTATTACTATCTACATTAACCAACATTCCTTTAATATTTGTTAATTACTTTCATTGTCTTAATTTCTTCTTCCTTATCTAAAATGAGGCAAATACTACTTAGCGCTGGAACTTGATTGGGAGGTGTTTTACCGAAGCTTGACATTACATTAAACTCCACAAGAAATCCTGTGCACTTAATAAAAGCGAGCATGTAGTAATAACAATGTCTTCTGATAGAACTATCATATCATAAATCTGAAACTAATCCACAAATATTTATAAGCAATTATAATAGAATACTTTTTTCTTTCCCTGAATATATCGAAGTTTACACAGGTGCATCTAAAACAACTTCTGGTGTAGGATCATCATTTGTTATAAGAGACATAATAAAATGTTTCAAATTGCTCACAGAATTCACTGTGATAACTGGAGAAATGTATGCAATATTCAGAGCTCTAAATCACATACAAACAGTCAAATCAGATAAATTCCTTATCATTACTGACAATCAATTCTCTCCATATACTGTCAAAAATGTACACCTGCAACCCGATTACTAAATAAATTTAAATCAAAATGCGACAGCATTCAAAAACAAAAACAAAACACTAGTCTTCGTGTGGGTACTTTCACATATAGGCATTAAAGGAAACGAACTAGCTGATAAAAATGTTTCTAGATATAGCAAACTCCCTAAATATTAGACCGATAATAAAACCATTAGCGGAAAATCTCAATCCGTATTTTAAACAAAAGCTGATATATAACTGGACTAAATGTTGGGCAGAAAAATCCTCAAAGTTAAAAGAAATTAAACCAAATTTTGGACGATGGAGTAACAACGTCCGTAGCCGTTTTCTTCAGGTTGTAATAACCAGACTCCGATTAGGACACAGCACACTCACACATGAATATCTCATGATGAAGGAACCTCAAATACGAGTTGTGACGTGCCGTTAACGGTGAAACACGTATTAACGGAGTGTCCCAAATATAGTGCTGGAAGACTAACTAATAAAATTCCATAAGTTATAAGAGATATTTTTAGTGAGTGTACCAGTGAAAATATTGTGAGATTTTTAAGAGACTGTAACATATTGAACCGCATATAAGCATGTTATTTATTTATTATTTGTAAGGAATATTGTTTACATTAAATCCATCCGCTAATAACCAAAATGGTTCATGCGACTGCCTTTAAATAAAAAAAAATGTCTTCTGACTCGGTAACTCTTTTTCCACTGTATATTTGTTTCATCACTAAATATTTTACATTTATATGTATGGCAATTTCCTCTTTCTTTTTTCATTTTACACTTCCTTTCATAGCAATACGGATTATTTACTCTATCTGTATTATAGAGTCTAATATTTGTGTGACCAGTTACCATTTCTGTGATTGTCTTCAGCTCTCGTCTGCTAAAATAAAATAGACAAGATGAAAGCCAACTATTAATGTTGTTTATGATTTCCTATATATGAATTAGCCTGTTTACAACTATTCTCATGGTACTTTTGAATCACAGTTTAGCAGCATCCTTCCTAATACCGCAGAATAGGTAGTACCTTCAAATAATATTCTGGAGCCTTACTTTATACGTAAGTGAGTTTACCAGTTCGTTCGCTTGTACTCTTTCATGTCCGACACTCATGTTAGAGGCAATTTATTATCTTTTATCAGTTTTTAGGGGATTGTTGCAGTTTTTTTTTTATATTTTTATTGGTTAATTAGATTCTTAGACTACATTATGGCTGGCATAGTTTGATTGAAGTAGGCTATCAGTGTAAATATTTCAATCTAAAACTCAGTACAATGTTGTCCCATCTTGTATCTTTCGCTAAATTAGCTTCCGTTAATACATTGCTATATGTATTGGTAACCATATTAGATCATCTAATATCTTTAAGTCCAGGTTTATACCAATAGACCAGAGAATTAAGAATTTTTCCGTGACATTCGTAGATACAGGTATCTAACAACTTTAAATCCTTTAAAATGGACTTTTGTAAATATATTTTTGTTAATTTGTTGCTTAATTATTGCAATAATAGCTTCAAAAAATAATTGACTGTCTCTTTATGTCGTCTGTCTAGAGTCACACCCAAGTAGATGGGTTTCTCCGTGTATTCAATAATGACACCATCCCATTGGACTTTGGGCCTACTTCTGGCGGGTGTGGAAATAGAAAAAACTCACTTGTGTGTTAGCTGAGTTCAAGTAAATTTTTTTGGTAGTAGTTTAGCATGATCTTAAATGCCTGGCTCTAGTTTGCTTTATACTTTTTCCTGCACTGTAATAGCCAGGTCGTCGGCATAAAGAAAGTGTGCCATATACTTTGATGTTGGTTGGTCATTCGTGTATATATTGAAGAAAATGGGAGCAAGAAGGTTCCCTAGGAGATTCCATTATTCTGTCTGCTTCGTCGGCTCTGCTTTCGCTTTAGAGTAAAATTCGCCTGTCTTGTAGCTTAACAGTTCTTGTCAGGTGTTAATCTTTGATCACATTATAGAGTTTTGTCCACGATCTTCTGTGATTCACTGTATTGTAGGCACTCCGGCTCACGGAGATAAGAATACGGCCGAGGCCAGAAGACCCTGACTGTCGTAAGAGGCGACGTATGGGTGGGTAATGAGAGGTGGAGAGCCGTCGTTTGAGGTGTTAGGTCTGTAGAAACGCATTCGAGATGCATAATCATTTCGGTCATCGGTCTACACTCCTAGTCTCCGAGACGAGCATCTCGTGGGACCACTCTACTCTCATTCCACAAGAAAAATCTGGAAAGATTTATGAGTGGTAGAGAAAAGATTCTGACTGGGCATAGATGCATAGATTGGGCATAGATATATCAAGCACCCACGACCCAGTAAAGGACCTGAGGAGTCAGATCAACAAAGCATCTGCACTGTCAGGATGTCTGCGGGAGATAGTCTGGTCAAATCCGTATATGCGCACAGATAGTAAAATTAGAATCTATAAGACTTGCATACGACCGATCATGACATATGGCATAGAAGTGCGCGAAGATACTAACAAAACGAAACAGATGCTAAGGGTTGCCGAAATGAAAACCCTAAGAACAATAATGGGGAAAACAAAAAGATACAGAGCGAGAAGTACAAACATTAGAGAGCAGTGCCAAATTCAAGATATTGTAAGATGGGGAAGGCAGCGCAAGAGGATGTGGTACAACCATGTAAGACGAATGGATGAGAATAGACTCCCAAAAGTTGCCCTAGAAAACAATCCGCCCGGTTCAAGACCCCCCGGAAGACCACCTAAAAAATGGAAGGATAGTTGGCAATCTACCTCCCAAGAAATTAACCAGAGGCAGCTTCAGAATTAAACAGATCAAAAGATCTACAAAAAGTAGAAGAAGAAGAAAAGAAAAGATTCCTCGCCGCGCCGGTGACCTATCTACGTGCGAGGTGGAATTCCTCCGCCTGGAGTGGGGGATCTCCGGACGGGTGACGTACTCGCAACATAGGTACTACGGTTAAGTTGGAGCCCCACGGTGTTTTTCGGCATCGTGCCGCCTTAGTTGGTGTCGGACTCTCGTAGGGGCAGAGGAGTCGCTTATGGTCGTATGTCGAAAGGCCAGAAAGACCAGGGTCCTGCCAGTTTTTATAATTGGAGGTGACACGAATTATTCCATGTGTCGTAGGCAAATCTTACATCGACTAATGCATTTCCCGTTATTTGTTTATTTTCGTACCCCTCATCTATATAATTTGTGAGATTGAGAATTTGGCATGATGCAAAGTGGCAAATAAAATATTTATTGTTAGTATTGGGTAAAAAAATTGAAACGTTTTAAATGACTATCATTTTCTATTTTTTATGAATACTAGATACCTGTTCAGTTAAAAATATTGAAAAAAAAATCATAATTATGGTCTGCAGCAATCAGTGGTTTTCCTTATGTACATGTTTTCTCGTTTAGTACAGAAATTTTCGTTATTCTTATGATTTAATGTACGAGGGGCTCTCAGTTTGATACCATCTAATTATTTTTTACCGTACATATATATTTTTATCTTCTGAATATTCGTGGTCAACATTTGAGTCATCTTCAATGTCATAGATATTTTAATCCAATAACTCTGAATTACTCTCGTGATTCAAGAAGGGTGCAGGGAATAAAGACTTGCGCCTTATAGTCACGATTAGTACATTTTTCAGAAAACTACATTTTCTATTTTTTTATTATGTAATATTTAACTTGTATGATCCTAAACTCCTTGTTTTTAACAGGTTGCTAAACAATTTAGTAAAATATGTAATATAACAGTATAATTGTTAATTATATTAATTTAATAATAATGATTTTAAATTAATAAAAAAAGTATGTTACTGCTAGCGCACAAAAACAAGTTAAACTAGGCCTTTATTATCTTTCGTTATAATTAAAAAACAATATACTTAAACAGAATACTTATTTACTGATTATTTACTTATTACTTATTTATTTATTTATTACTTATTTACTGGTACAGATTCAAAGTACTGCTGAGCTTGTTTGGAACAAAATGCACCAAGAGACCCTACATCTTCAAATGTTTCTCTAGAAAGAGGTAGCAGCTGCTAATAAGATGCTAAGAGTAACTAGAGTATCATTGGTTTTCTTTTTGTCCTTTGTAATCACTGTATTTGAAACGAAATTTCCACGACGACGAAAAATCAAATGGGGAGATTTTTGTTCAATTTTCAAAACTTTTATAGGTCTTGTTTGAAATGGACATTTTTAAAAGAATTGGTTATCAAATACTCTGTTCAGGATTTCAGTATATTTTAATCAACTTCAATTACATCAAAAGGAAACGGTTTTTTTCTTGAATGTTGTAAAACTTCAGTCCATTCCTCTGGCAATTCAACTCTTGATTTTTTATTTATAATCCCCATATTTTTATCTGTTTCCATGTATGAATGCCCTCTCATTGGAAAAATCATATCTATGGTCTTAATTCTCTTCTCTGTGTGAACAAAATATTACGGAAATTTTGCAACTATATAGTTTTTATTTTGGCCCCCACAAGAATCTGCGAATATATACAACTCTTCAACTGAAGGATCAAGGAAATTATGGACGTTATGGTGAAGGAGAGAAGACACATCGTTTGCGCCTTTTTTCCCTATTGTCTGTGGATATGTATAAAACACACTTTTATTGGAGGTAGTACGTGTATTTTGAACGTAAATACATATTATTGTCTTTTGTAATAGACACCATTTGTTGAAATGTTAGGCACTGGTAAGTTTTTTTGGCAGTCAATGCAAATGCTTTCGATTTTTTCATTGGTTTTGCATAACCTTTTCATTTGCCGTTTTTTTCTTGTGAAAAGCTTCTGCTTTTATTTTATGAAGTTTACTTGCAGTGTAAAGGTTTTTCATCTGTTTTTACAGGATTGATTGATTCATTGAAGGGTTGATTCTCTTGCATTGAGGGGGGCAGGTTAGCCTTTTCTTTCTCGAGTAATTTTAGTTTTGCAACGTATTTATCACACATACTGCAGCTATCTGAAGAAAGTGCAACGTAAATTTAACTTTGAAAAATTGCGAAAATTTGAGGTAGCGCAGTATTATCGAAAGGATATACAAGAAACCTACGCCAAACAAGATAGTACTACTGTGAGTAACATACAACAAAAGTTCTTGAAAATGACAAACACTATAAAGGAAGCAACGTCGAAGAACATACCAAGAACAAAAAGATTTAGAAAAAACCACTGGTTCAATGAAGAATGCAGAACAGAGTTAAAAAAGAGATCAGATTTGAGATTAAAAAGTTTACCATCGCAAAAACAAGACGACCTAAAAAGGTATGCGGAACAGCGAAAATAAGAGAATCCTTAGGGAGCATAAACGAAAGTATATGGATGATAAAATTAGGCGCATTGAAGAAAATTACAAGAAAAATGAAATAAAACATTTTTATAAAGTAAAATACATCAAAACTGGGTACCAGGGAAGAACGATAAATGTAAAAGATAAGCAAGGAAACCTGATAGTGGACGAAGACCAAATTTGTAGAAGGTGGAAAGAATATTTCGAAGAGATGCTAAATGAAGAAGTGACTACTGAAGAAAATTGTTATGTTTCTAAACCTGAAATAGTAATAGAAGAAATACCAAAGCCCACAAGAGGAGAAATTAAAGAAATAATAAAAGATATGAAAGATCAAAAAAGCCCCAGGGAAAGCGGCATTGTGGCATAGAACATAAAATATGGAGGAGAGGTCTTAATAAATGAACTTGGTGAGCTAATGGGATGCCGAAGAAGTGCCCCAAGAATGGAATAAGTGCCCCAGGAATGGAATATCCTTATTAGAGGTAATTTATAAAATACTCGCCATACTAATTAAAAAACGATTAGAAATATATATAGAGAAGAATCTAGGAGCATACCAGGGAGGATTTCGGAAAGGAAGATCAACAACAACAGCTACATTGGCCATACATCGCAGTGGCTAAAACAACGTATCACACAGCACAAAAGTGATTGCCGCTTGGGAAAAAATAGTTGTGCAGTAGTCGAGCATTATAAAAACACCGGTCATCTGTTGGACTATAACAATGCTCGTATTCTGGCACAGACTGACAATTACAAAAGTAGGTTATTTTTGGAGATGTACCACATCAACAAAAATAAACAAACTTTAAATTATAAAACAGGCACGGGGCAATTAAGCAACATATATTGCAATATATTGAACAAAATTTAAAACTCACTCACTTTAATGATTAATCATACTAACTAGCCTTAATGATTAATTAAAGAAATAATATTCCTCTAATGTTTTCTCATATTGTAAGTTTTTGCATTTTAAATAACTTTTACTTGCTTTCCATCTCATTTACAATCTAAGTGTACGTCAGTTTTTTGAAATGTTTGTTTTTTACAGTTACTCCTGATGAAGCTTTTAAATAAAGAGCGAAATATTGAGTTTTAGAAAAAAACAAAGATTTTTATTTAATATAGACCACATACCTGATATTTCCAACATACTGATATATATATATATATATATATATATATATATATATATATATATTAAAAGGCCAAATAAAGCGATAGCGGCTCTCGCTAAAATATTTAATCTTACATATATATATATATACATATTTTTTTTTCTTTTGTCTATACGTTCCTCAAAAGACAACCAAATTTTCAATAACTCTTCCATATAAAGCGACCAGTCAGTATATTTTGATTTGCCCTTTTTTCCATATGCTTTCTTTTTCTTCTATATACAACTTTCCCAAATTCTTTGGGTTTTTTGTCTATCATTTTAAAAATGTTCTCTAGCTCAGATGATCTTCGTATTAACAGAAGTAAATCATCAACATACGCAACCCTGTACTGTCTTGGATAATCTCTAGAGCCCTTACTGTGTATTTCGTTTTTTTTTTTTTTAATTTTAAGACGACGTTGAAGACAATTGTAGATAGCGGGTATATTTGCTTCAAATCTCTATTAATAGCTAAATACATTCAACTCAGTCATATCCTTACTTTAATATATATTTTTTTGTTTGTCTTTTGCGTTATGAAAATTTTTGATGGTTTTTCCCCTCTTTAAAATTTTGCCCATATATTTTGTTTTTGTTGGGTAGTTATTTGTATTTGACTAAATTAATAAACTATAGTTATAACATTAGTCTTTATTTAATTGTATGTCATTGACGAATATGTGCATTGTGCATTACACAGTATTTTTTATTTTCTCATAAAATTGATCATTCTATAACTGATTATTTCATCCTCAATAAATCTATCTTTAATTTGGTGTTTTAACCTATCCGCTAATTTTAAGGCTGGAACTTTACACCTTTATTTAAAATATAAATTGTATGGTTATATAAAATAATTTTTAATCATCTACTGTAAATGGCACTGGTTAAGTATCTAGTTTATATATTTTATATAAATGTTTCAGTATTATAAACCTTTATTGTTAACAAATAGATTAATAAAGTATTTTGAGCATGAAATGTATTTTTATTTATTTTTGCTGTTAGAGTCTCAAAATATTCTCTATAAAGCTGGTTTCCAAGCAGTTTTCGAAACACTTTTTATATTTCAAACAAAATTATTCCGATAAATGTATTTTGACATGAATTTAAAATAATTACTAAATGGCAAATCAGGACTAATTCGCAGATGACTGTCGATTATTTACACTTCTAGCATTTAAATAAATATTACGTTTATTTTCAACACGTTTCAACACGACTTGTTACAAAAAGCTATTGGCCCATAACATTTGATTCTCATTTAAAGAAAATTGGCAATTATACGTTTTTCGATATTGTTAGCAGTTTTGTTTAACGCTACTTCACATTCTACACCTAAATATTCTAAAGTTCTCTCATTATTATGTTGGGGCAAGTTGTGTTTAAATCCTTTCTCTAAAAGTTGTATCTCGCTATTACTAAATTGAGTATCTGTTACATTTATAAATCTATTGAAAAAAGTATGGAAAAAAAATCTTTTTCCTAGTATCCCTCCTACAGAAACTTTTATTCTAGTAAAAAACCTTTTAGACCAAAATAGTACAAATCCAATAATTACATCTGAAATTTTACATCTTCTTGAAGTTTGCATAAACCAGGACTACTTTGAATTTAATAATCAATTATATACAAATAACAGTGCAGGACTTATAATGGACAATCCTCTTTGCAATCAGATATTTTTATGGATCATCTAGAGACAAAGATTTTAAAACATCCCGTATTTAAACAGTTTTTATATTGGTGGAGATACGTAGACGACGTACTAGTATGTTTCACAGGAACTAACAGGCAACTCGACCAATTTTTATCGTATATTAATTCACTTCATAGTCATATTGAATTTACAATAGAAACAGAACAAAATCAATCTATAAATTTTTTAGATTTAAAAATTATCAGATTTAAAAACAAACATGACTTCTCCATATTTCACAAACCTACCCATACTGACACGACTATACACAATTCATCATCCCATCCAACACAACATAAACTGGCAGCATATCATAGTATGTTACATAGATTAACAGAAATTCCGATGTCAAAATACAACTTTGAGACAGAATTAAATATAATTAAGCAAATAGCAGTAAACAACGATACAATGAACAAACAATTAATAAAATGTTAAATCAAAAACTACACAAGAAAGCCCTGAAATTAGTATTTCCACCACCAGAGAAAAAACCCAGTACCTTCTGTTCGATTACATATACAGGCAAAATTACAACAAAAATAGCCAAAACATAAAAAAGAAAGGAATAACACCAGCTTTCCGAACAAATAACAACCTAGGCAAATATATCAAAAACAACAAGAGCCAAAATAAAAAACACTTACACAGTGGTGTGTACAAAATTAAATGTGGCGACTGCCCAAAAACTTACATCGGTCAAACTGGTAGAAACTTTAACAAACGAATAGCAGAACATAAAAGGGCTTTCAATAATAGAAAAACAGATTCTACATACGCACTTCACCTTCTAGATCACAATCATTCTTTTAACGACGAATTTAAAATTCTTCACATTCAAAATAAAGGCCTTAAGCTATCCTTGTTAGAATCTATGGAAATCAACGAATTAAAAAACACAGATATAATTCTGAATGACCAACTTGAGACAAACAGTTCTCCCCTCCTCAACCTATTTCATTAGAGACTATAAAGTGTAAACGCATGCCAAAAATAGATCACTTGAGAAAGGCAATCAGCCGAAACAGCTGTAGTGATAAGAGTTAAAATAAATTTTTGTGGAAGTTTAAAAACAAAGTTTTCAGTGTTTTATTGTTACATATAATATTTTTAATTGGATCTAACCTTATATTAGAATACCTACCAACATTTTGGACGTTATTAATATCCAACGTGTATCTAAAATTTCATTTAAACAGAATTCCAATTAATCTATTTATCAAAATACAATAGTCTTAGTTAAAAGCGTGGGAAGGCCAATTACTGAGTGGTGTCCAAAAGTATAATCATAATTCACTGGATCATATATTTGGTTAAGCTTTGATATAAAGGTTTTATACGCAAAATATTATTTTCTCTTTTTAAGTGACAGCTCCACGAAAAATACATTAAGACACGTTTTTAAGTGTTCTTTCTTTTCTAAGTGTTCTGTCATAGAATTTGAATTAAAATAAATGATATGTAAAATAGAAGGAAAAATATTAGATAAGTAATAGTTAATACGTACATAATATATATATATATATATATATATATATAATAAGTATATTAAATTTTCAAATTATATTAACTGTAAGTTGATGGAACATTTTAATTACAATTAATTTTAAATTAGATTAAAAGGTACGAACTATACTAGAATGCCAATATATTCTGAAAGTAAGTAAAGATCAGTTCAAATCTTTTTTAATTATGTTTCTTGTCTGGTCTGCTTGATTGTTTTTGTAAATACTGCGGCAATGATAGCTGGCTTCTTCGGATGGTAAAGAAATTGAAGTATCAGGTCTTGAATCAGATGATGAATAAGAATTTATTCTGTAGGTGTTCTGAACATAGAAGGGCTGCAAAAATGAATGAACAAAATAACGAAAACAAGTAGAACATATGGACTGGATATAAACACCACCAAAACCAAACTAGTGATCATCAGCAAGGAAAACATAACTGGAAAACATAAACATAACAAAAATTATAGCTAATCTGTATTGGAACCAATCAGCGGTACTCCGAATAGATGGAGAATATACAGAACAAGTCAAAATCTTAAGAGGAGTGAGACAGGCGTGCATAATTTCACCACTGATATTCAATCTGTACTCGGAGCATATTTTTGAAGAGGCCCTAAAAGATATTGATTAAGGCATCTCAATAAATGGAGTCAAGCTAATAACCTGCGGTATGCAGATGATACAATAGTGTTTTCCAATATCATAGAAGGGCTGCAAAACTTAATGAACAAATAACAGAAACAAGTAGAGCCATGGACTGGATATAAACACCAGCAAAACCAAGCTAATGATCATCAGCAAGGAAAACATAACTGGAGCAAATCTGTACGTCAACCAAATGAGAATTGAACGAGTCTCACAATACAACTACTTGGAAACTATAATCAATGAGTCGTGGGACCATACCCAAGAGATTAAATATCGCATCGGTAAGGCAAAAAGTGCATTCTTGACTATGAGTTCTGTGTTCAAGAGCCATGAGCTCACCCTAGAAACAAAAATAGGGCTCCTAAACTGATACGTGTACTCAGTGCTTCTGTACCGAGAAGAAACGTGGACATTGAACGCGGACACTCTATCAAAACTTCAGGCTTTTGAGCTATGGTTATACATAAAGATCCTAAAGATACCTTGGACAAAGTCACCAGTGAAGAAGTATTACGAAAAATGAACACAACCGCGGATTTGGTCAACATTGTGAGGGGCCGTAAGCTGCACTACTTAGGACATATAACGAGAAATCAAGCAGATATCTTCTTCTTCAGGTGTCATCTCCGCTACGAAGGTTAGCAATCATCATAGTTATTTTAATTTCTGAGGCAGTAGCTCTAATTAGTTGTTTTGAGCTGCATCCAAACCATTCTCTCAGGTTCTTAAGCCATGAAATTCGTCTTATTCCGATGCTTCTTCTGCCATCTATCTTTCCTTGCATTATGAGTTGCAGGATGCCATACTTCTCGCCCCGCATCACTTTTTGCACTTTTTGCACGGAGAACAGCTGGAAACTTTTCCAGCTGTTCTCAGTGCGTAGAGGTTTTCTCCCCGGCTCTGGAACTCAATTTTTACAATGTATGTTACCTGAAGTCATATCTAATTTAATACTGAACATCACAGTTTTTAAACAAAAAGATGTATAATCTTTTATAACTATATGTAATTTAAAGGGTTTTTACCCATGTATTTTGGTGGATCAGGCATTTTAACCTAGCGATTTTAAACCTGATGATGGACTGTTTAGTCCGAAAACGTTTGTTTTTTTGATGTAGCCCTTTTAAGGGTTTTTAAATAAATATACCCACTTACCAAGACTAACCTCTTTTTTTGTGATACGTGGTATACAGCCAGCTACAGGAATTGTTTTCCTTGTGGATTTTGTATTTTTTTACTCTTTCGATCTGCTGGCCCTCTACTATCAAGATTTCGTTGGTATTACGGTTGTTGTTACAAATTTTCATAAACTTCGTGGAAAGTTTCGAACGTAGTTTTGAGGTTCGAATCGGTTTTAAATGCCCCTTTGTCCGCTTCTTGTCGATCGACGATGATAAATATAATAAAAGGTTGAAGTTGTGCAGTAAAGTGTTGATTTATTGACAGCTACTGTCAATAAATCTAAAATAGTTTTGAGAACCAGTGCATTAGAATTACTTTATTATATATATTCCCTGTATAAATTTCATTTAAAGCTAAAACTTAATACATTGTAATTCAATTAAAACCAATTTATGCTAAAAACAACATCAAAGAGTTATAGGCATCAAAGGATTTAAATTAAAATTAATCGTTAGTTCGATACTTGGTGCATATAAATAAATTTTTATACATAAAATAAATCTCTTTCGATTATGTAGATCTGAATTATATAACTATTACACAATAATTACTGTACTTTTGATCAATTACATTCGTTAAAGAAAAAAATAATATTTTTTTTATTTTAAATCCTTACAACAATATATTATGGAACAATACATGTAAATTTTGTTTATGTACCACAAAACATTAGTTTATTTGACTATTTTGTTATTTTCTCGCTTCTATGAACGACCCCGTTCATAATGTACCAGTACTGAGCAACGGAACCTTCGAGCCTATTGTGTACCGGTGTTCTAAGATTAATTCTCTATACTCTAGTTTACTATTTATGGTACAATGCTTTGTGATGGATGTACAATGGTTTGTGAAGACTTATTCTCGTATATAACCACTACCTTTACCTTTTTAAGACGTTTGTTAAATATACATAACTTTAACACCACAGTGACTATCACACAGTTTTTATGAGTTACGCGACTACAAACCAATGTCGGTGACCATGATATAGTTTTGAGCCTGACTATATCACAGTCTTAAATCACATAAGATTTGCACATGATGTTGTATTAATCGCAGATAATTTACAAGATACTGTTTCTATGATGCATTCGCTTAGAAGTATGTCTGAAAGAGCAGGATTAAAGATAAACTTTGAGAAAACTAAACTTATAATAAATCTCGTAATGAGTGGAAAGATAACTATTGACAATAATACTATAAAATAAACAGACACTTACAAATATCTGGGACACGAAATCAAAATAAGCAGAGACAATCAAACACATGAAATACAGAGGCGAATATGCCTAACTTGGGCAGCATTTGGCAAATTAAGCTATATTTTAAAAAGTTCAATTCCCATGTGTTTCAAGCGAAAGGTTTATAACCAATGTGTTTTACCTGTACAAACTTATGGAGCAGAGACTTTAATACTCACGCAAAAATCTGCGAATAAACTCAGAGCTACACAACGAGCCGTGGAACGTGTAATGCTGAACGTGAGCCTTCGAGACCACATAACAAACCAACAAATTAGGCAAAGATCAGGAGTTCAAGACGTCATCGAAAGAACTACGTCGCTTAAGTGGAACTGGGCAGGGCTCTTAGCCAGAGCACAAGATGGACGGTAGACAAGACGTATTATGGAATGGAGGCCCAGAAACTATAAAAGAAGCCGAGGACGACCACTGACTAGATGGACCGATGATATAAAACGTGTAGCGGGAAACTGGCTACAAGCGGCCTAGTGTAGAGAACACTGGAAAGAACTCAGGGAGGCGTATGTCCAGCAGTGGAGCGATTGGCTGATTGATGATATCACAGTAGCCAATAAATTGGGCTGGTGAATTTCTCTGTAGCGAAGCCATAAACACTAGAACAGAATACGTATTAGAACGGTACATTTCATTATTTATATAATATGAGCCTAACTAATTCACACTATTTCTTATAAATAAAATCGATAATAATTGCAGCTATGTTTATACTCTTACAATTAAACCAGAACAAACCCAAAATAAACATCCTACAAGTTTATGCTCCAACTGCAAACAAACCAGAGAGCGATATTGAAACTTTCTACGAAGACCTAGACAATATTTTAAAAACCAATAAAACGCAAGATGTAACAATTATAATGGGAGATCTTAACGAAAAGGTTGGGGAAGAAAAAGTAGAAGAATATACAGGAGATATGGTCTGGGCAACAGAAACGAAAGGGGTGACAGTCTTATCGAATTTGCCAAAACAATAATTTGCCAAAACAATAATTTTGTTATAGCTAATACAATGTTCAAAATGCCAAAGAGAAGACTATATACCTGAAAGTCACCAGCAGATCAAGAAGAGAGAATTGTAAGAAATCAAATAGACTATGTATTAGTTAGACAAAGATACAGGAACGCAATTATATCGGCAAAAACCTATCCAAGTGCCGACATAGGATCAGATCGCAACCCAGTAGTGATCAAAATTAGGCTCAAAATGAAAATAATAAAACAAAGAACAACAAATGAAAAAATCGATACAAGTAAACTAAGAAACCCACTCGTAAGGCAACGCCTGGCAGATGAAATCAACAACATTAATGAATATTAAAAACAAATTCTGCAAAATACTGAGACGGAGAAAAAATGGTTATTAATTACGACAGAAATAGATAAAAGCCAAAAAGAGATTCTAATACCAACCAGATATAAAAAGAACTTTTGATCGAAGATCGAGATTCGAGAAGATCGAATATGGTAGATGGAACAAAGAAGTCGGAAATTGGCGACCGTACGATGCGAAGAGACCAAGAGGAAGACCTCAAATGCGCTGGAGCGACGATATCAAAAGAGTCGCAGGACCAATGTGGAAACGCCTAGCACACAACAGGGATGAATGGCGAGAAATGGGAGAGGCCTTTATTCGACAATTCGGATAGAAAAAGGGCTATAAAAAACTAAATAAAAAGAAGTAATGGATGACGGAAGAAATTTTAGATTTAATAAAAGAAAGACGTCAATATAAGAACAAAGATAATCAGATGTAAAGAAAGTGGATAAACAAATAAAATACAGAATTAAAAAAGAGAAAGAAGAATGGTTAAAAGAACAATGTGCAGAAATAGAAGAATACCAGAAAAGGCATGATAGTTTTAAAACACATAAAAAATTAAAGAATTAACTCACAACGAAAGAACAAGAAAACCGGGAAAACTGAAAGATGCAAATGGACAAATTTGTGTTGAATACTAATGACAAAGTAAAGAGATAGACAAAATAAATCAATGAACTGTTCAAGACAATAGAACAGAACAGATAGAGATATAAGTAGAAGAGTATATGGTTTTAAAGATATTAGAACAGGAAATTAAAAACCTAGAAGCGTTAATTGCTTTTAATGTGTTAGCTCAAAGAGGCATGGATATGAATGTTGATGTGCATGTTTGTTACGTTGATTTTGAAAAAGCCATGAAAAATCAGTCTAAATTCTAAAGACAAGAAACATAGACCATAAGGACTTACGAATAATAACAAACCTTTACTGGAATCAAAGAGCACAAATCGTAATAGATAACGAACCCAATCCAGAAATTGAAATCAGGAGAGGAGTTAGGCAGGGATGTACTATGTCTCCATTACTCTTTAATGTATATAGTGAAGCCATTTTTGAAGAAGCTTGTTTTTTACTATCTTAAAGTGAAGGAATAATAATTAACGGAAGATCTATTAACAACATAAGATATGCAGATGATCCGTGATTATGGCAAGCTCTGCTGAACAACTCCAATTACTTCTAAACAAAACAAAGAGTTTTTGTGAAAAATATGGACTAAAAATGAATATAAAAAAAACAAATATATGATAATAACAAAAAAAAACAAATATACCAACAAACATACATTTGAGAAATGTACCGATAGAAACGGTTGATAAATACAAATACCTAGGAACCTGGATTTCAGACAATAATGATCAAATCACCGAAATAAGAGCTAGGATAGAAATAGCAAGAAATGCGTTTGTAAAAATAAAACATAATTCTCTACAACAAAGATCTTAGATTAGAACTGAGAATAAGAGCACTGAGATGCTACGTGTTTTCGATACTGCAATATCGACTTGAAAGCTGGACATTGAAGCAAGAACACATAAATAGTTACAGTCCTTTGAAATGTGATGTTACAGGAGGATGCTTAGAATAGTATGGACACAGAAGAAAACTAACACGGAAGTATTGCGAGAAATGGGCAAAGAATGCGAAATAATAAACACAATAAAAATAAGAAAGTTACAATATCTGGGACACGTAATGAGGGGACAGCGATATGAACTGCTAAGGCTGATAATACAGGGAAAGATAAGAGGAGGAAGGAGTATAGGAAGAAGGAGAGTGTCATGGTTGAAGAATTTAAGGGACTGGTTTAAATGCAGTTCTATAGAACTCTTTAGAGCAGCAGTAGATAAAGTAAAGATAGTGATGATGATATCCAACCTCCGATTGGAAGACGGCACTTAAAAAAGATGTTTTTTTTAAACTTTAACAAACGTATTAGACTCATTAAACTTAATTAATATAAAAAAACATAACATTTTTTTGCATGGCTAATTTTCTTTGACGGGGGTATGTTAAACTTTCCCGTAAGTTTAGTTACCAGCTTATTAACCAACATACATTTTATTTTTCTGTTTATCCTACATTTTCAACATCTAAATGTAAATTGAGTTTTAACAAAAAAGTCACTAAGACTACTTCAATACTCTATCAATAACCTACGATTACTTAATCTTGAGTCGTTCAACGCTCAATCTGCGATTTTCTATCAATATTAAATTATTCGAACAAACTTCCTTTAAAGAAATAATTTTTATCACGACTTAGAAATTGATTTTATTTATATTTGAAACTCCAACAAACCAATTTACATTTTAGATTTTTTATTATACCAACATGACATGGGAAAACCTGGTATACTTATTTTCCTACTTTAAGTTTGGTAAAGTTTGAGGTAAAACTTTGTATAAAGCTTAGCATGGTTCGTATTTATATACACAGAACTGGCAACAGGAAATAGAAGTACATCACGGTATTTTATTATCATTTAAACTGTCTATTTACTATCTGCACATTAATAGTTATTTAACCAACAAGTGTAGTAATAAGTGTGATTTACAAATAAGATATTTTAATGTTAATGTTCTAGATTGTTAATCGCCATTTTAATTCACAAGTTTTACAAAACTTTTCCGTCGACCGTACTTTTCAGAAATAAAGATATCTTAGTTTAAATTTTTATTTACTTAATGAAAGCTAAAAAAATTGTTTTTATTGCGTTAAATGTATTCAAAGTTTAGTTTTCCTTAGTGATAGTTTTATTTTTGTAAACATTAATATTCGAAATAGTACAATTACTGTAATTAAGGGAAGGTGTTGATAAATGAGTTTAACACTCTAACACTTTAACACTCACGCAAAAATCTGCGAATAAAGTCAGAGTTACACAACGAGCCATGTACCGTGTAATGCTGAACGTGAGCCTTCGAGACCACATAACAAACCAACAAATTAGGCAAAGATCAGGAGTTCAAGACGTCATCGAAAGAACCACGTCGCGTAAGTGGAACTGGGCAGGGCACTTAGCCAGAGCACAAGATGGACGGTGGACAAGACGTGTTATGGAATGGAGGCCCTTCTTTTTCTTGTGCTGCCTTCTAACGAAGGTTGGCGATCACTTCTTTAAACGCTTCTCGATCTTTTGCAACGTGAAATATCTGTTCAACACTGAGGTTAGTCCAATCTCTGATATTCCTCAGCCAAGATTTCTTCTTTCTTCCCAAGCCTTTTCTTCCCTCTACTCTACCTTGCATGATGACTTGTAGCAGAGAGTATTTATCGTTTCGGAGTATGTGGCCCAGATACGATGTTTTTCTTATTTTAATTGTGTTCATAAGCTTTCTGCCATGTCCAACTCGTCTTAACACTTCCTCATTTGAGACTTTTGCAGTCCAAGGAATCTTCAAAATACGCCTATATAGCTACATTTCGAATGCCTCCAATTTTTTTATAGATTGGGCTTTCAGAGTCCAAGCTTCTACCCCATATAGTAGTTGCGACCAAACATAACATTCGACGAACCTCAATCTGATGGCCATACTCAATTTCTTATTTGTAAACATTGACTTGTATTTTATAAAGCCTTTTCGAGCTATTTCTATTCTGACCTTTATCTCCTGCTCTTGATCTAACTGTGAGTTTATAATTGCTCCGAGGTATTTATATTTGTCGACTCTCTCTAGGAGTTTACCCTCCAATGTCAGTTGTATGTTGTCAACAGGGTTTTTTGAGATCACCATGTATTTGGTTTTATTTATATTCATTGTTAGTCCCATCTTTTTGATTTCTATATTAATGATTTCCAGGAGAGTTTGTAAATCGTCTATATTCTCTGCCATGATTGCGGTATCGTCTGCAAATCTTATGTTATTAATGATGCTCCCTCCAATCCTTACACCTTCAGTTATTTCCCATAGTGCCTCCTAAAATATTAGTTGGAAGTACACATTAAATAATTGTGGCGACAGCACACATCCCTGTCTGATGCATGAGGCCCAGAAACTATAAAGAAGAAGACACAGAAACTATATAGAAGCCGAGGACGACCACCGACTAGATGGACCGATGATATAAAACGTGTAGCGGGAAACTGGCTACAAGCGGCCCAGTGTAGAGAACACTGGAAAGAACTGAGGAAGGCCTATGTCCAGCAGTGGATGCGATTGGATGATTGATGATTGATAAAATATTATCTGCTGTATAGCATTTTGACAAATTTATATTTAAGTCATCTTGGCTCTCTGTAAATTCTGTGATAGAAGAAGAAGCGGTGGTGCTGAAGGAAGTACTTTGTCAAGGTTTAGTGGTATATTGTCCCAAGAGTTTTTCAGCCGTCTTAAGTTTATTCTGCCTATATTATAACCTTCTGCTACAGATATCGATTTCCAGCTTAGTCTTTTAATAGCTGAAAAGTCTGTACCACTGTCACACAGTACATATTGAGGAAGAGGAACGTCTAAAATAATGCCCAGTGTAGAGATGCGAGTGCTCTAATTTTAAGAATTTAGCAAAAACGGACTGAACGGCAAAAACGGAATATATAGAACTTAATAGGCAGATTAGAAAAGGAATCAGACAACAAAAAAGAAAAGAAAACGAAAAATTAATAACAACAACTATTGAAAAAAATAGAGTATGAAATGCCTCAGACCGACACTAGGACGACGTCAGATGATATCATTAATAGGAAAAGACGAAAATGAAATCACAAGTAGAGAAAACATACTGACACGAATAGAAGAATTTTACACATAACTGTACAGATCACATCAACAAGATGATGAGATGAGACCAGCACGGAAATTAATAAAAAATGTTGGATCAGAAATAATGCCAAAAGTAACAATTTCAGAGGTAACTACAACATTGGAAAACATGAAGAGAAATAAAGCTGCAGGAGAAGATAGTATTACCACAGATATGATATTAGAAAGAGGTAAGGAAACTAATTGCAATTGTAACTAAGCTTGTGGACAGTTCTTTACATCAGGGCAAAGTCCCTAAGAGCTGGAACAACTCTAAAGTAATCTTATTACACAAGAAAGGTGATAGTCGAAAATTAGAAAACTACAGACCCATCAGCCTACTGTCACACCTGTTTAAAATACTCACCAAAATCATAACTACCCGACTAACAAGGAAATTAGACGAATACCAACCATTTAAACAGGCAGGTTTTAGAAAAGGCTATTCAACTTCCGATCACCTGTTAACCACAAAAATATTAATAGAAAAATGTAACGAATACAAGTTTCCAGTTTTCCTTGCATTTGTAGACTATGAAAAAGCTTTCGATACCATAGAACACACGGCCGTAATAAACGCAATGCAAAATTGTAGAATAGACAGCAGATATATTAACTTAATAAAAGAAACTATGAACCAAGCTACAGCTACATACTACCTAAATGAAAATGAACACACGAACCCTGTACCATTAAACAGGGGAGTCAAACAGGGAGATACTTTATCACCCAAACTGTTCACCTTAGTTTTGGAGGACGTTTTTGAAAACCTAAATTGGAAATATAAGGGAATAAACATGAATAAACATAAATGGCCGCTACCTCAGTAATCTACGATTTGCAGATGACATAATCCTGATAGCTACTGACCTACAAGAAATGCAAACCATGCTTGTAGAACTACATACCGAATCTTCTAAAATAGGACTGAAAATGAATTTAAACAAAACAAAAGTCATGCACTCCGAAGACACCGTGACAATAATAAACGATACAGTTATAGAAAAAGTTGAAGAATATATACTTGGGACAAAAAATAATTCTAAATAGGGAAATTCAGACTAAAGAAATAAAAAGAAGAAGAAAGTTAGCTTGGGCAGCATTTGGTAAACTGAACTATATACTCAGAAATCAACAAATTCAATTACATCTTAGATCTAAAGTTTTTGATGCATGCATTATTATTCCGATATGGAGGTGGGCTGGACATGTTGCTAGAATGGAAGACGGAAGATGGACGAAGAGATTATTGGAGTGGAGACCAAGAGCCGACAAGCGAAGTCGAGGCAGACCACCCACCCGATGGACCGACGACCTAAAGAGAATAGAAACAAACTGGATTGCAGCAGCTAGAGATAGAGAGAACTGGAGACGTTTGGAGGAGGCCTATATCCAACAATGGATGTGAAAATTCGGCTGGATGATGATGATGATTATTCCGATATTAACTTATGCGGCACAAAGATAAACAATCACAAAAAAGAATATGAATATACTTAGAGTCACTCAACACGCGATGGAAAGAGCAATGCTAGGTATATCACTTAAGGACAAGAAAACAAACACATGGATAAGACAGAAAACCAAAGTCACCAATGTGGTGCAAAAATCATTAAAGTTGAAATGGGAATACGCTGGACATGTAGCTAGGAGCGATCTAAACAAATGGCACAGATCAATTTTAACCTGGAGACCATACCAACACAAAAGACCCAGAGGCCGACCTCCTATGAGATGGACAGATGATCTGAAAAGGACTGCCGGAAAAAATTGGCTACAAGTAGCGTACAATAAAAAACAATGGAAAGGAAGACTTGAGAGTACTTCATATTATTAAAGAAATACGAGTATTAAATATATAAACTTAATTTACTCGTTTACCTTTATCATAAGAAACACGTCATTAGGAGCATCAGAGATGAATTTCTGGACTTTTTTCTTTTTCAAGTGTTTTTGATTTCTTTGGTACATAACCTGTTCTTTTTTCTTGACTTAATTAGTAATTAATAACGTAATTAACTTATTATATTTGGATATATCAATGTTTGTTTAATATATAATAAGCTTAAGGTTTATTTTAGCATCAAATACCACAAACTTGCGATTAGTCCTCTTTCGGCAATGTTTGAAAAATATGTCAACAATACAAATTCTAAATATTGTATTATTTTTCTTTCATCACACTATGCAATAAATTCAGCGTATGTTTTTTCGTACAACACTCTGCTTTTTTCAGGCAGTAAACTTAAAGATTTTTTGCACCTTTGCAGATTCTGCCACTTCTGGTGGAGTTAAATTAAACTCTTCGTCAATATTCATCTTTTGACTTTTCAAATACACAGAATTTTAAACAATAAAGTAAATAATGATAGATAGCACTAACAACGGCTACTTCATTTTAATTTTTTTAGTGGGAATATAAATAGGTATATGTTTGGTTGCCTAAACCACAGGTTACTGCCAATTACAGAGCGTTTAATTAATTTCTGCAAGCAATATTTGTTGTGTTGCCTATAATGAAATCGTTCATTAATAGAAAATAATTCATTAATAGGAGTCATTAATCAATGATTTTGAGGGTGTTAAAATTGATCATAAATGGACGGTCGACGGAACCGTTTGATTTTATTTAATATTGTAATTTAATATTGTAATTTCTTATATATTATAAATATATAAGAAATTTTTGCCTTTACACTTTGAATGTAATAGACATAAAATAATATCTTTCTATATAAAACAATAATGAATTACTCAGTACACAATTAGTGCCTCTGTTTAGTAATAAATATCGCTTTTTTCATGTATCCACTTTCCCTGTTAGCTATTCGACACGATCATTATAAATTAATCGACATACTTGTTGCTAACAACTTGTCTTCAACTTTTTATGAATTAAGATTGATTAAACAAAACCAGGAGTATACTATATTGATTTCTCTTGTTTTTAAAATTTTCCAAGAAATTGAGTTTTCCGTACCGTAGTTTGAGGCGAATTCGATCTCCGGAGATAAAATTGATCACTATATCTTCTAGCGGTATTGTTAAAGGTAACGAAAAAATTACTTGTTTATTTCCATTCGTGAACATCAAATTAAGCGATTGAAGTTACAGTGTTGACAAAAAATACATGACAGCATTGTAGGTGTCTGACACACTGTTAAAGAAACGGCTCGTGATAGTTGGGGGTGCCGATAGAAGCGAATACTTCTTAGCTCTAGATTGCCACCCAGGTGTTTAAGATTAAACTTAAGAGGTTGCTGGTTAAATGATATTGGATAAATAATTATAAAGAAAAAATGTAATATTTGTTTGTTCGTAAAAGTAGCGAAAATAGCAACTATCAATTGTAAATAAATTATGAAATTAACTGGTTTACTCATTATCGTTGTTTGCACAAAGAACATAGACTTACCCTTTGGTTCTATTGATGTATTCGTATCATGCTGAAGAGTTGGTCGCGGTACCGACGCCCGGGACGGACGCCGAGGCGATTCACACGAGACCGGTGAATGTGGTGCGTTTCGTTCACTGTGTTACGAAGAAGTAAGTGCGTTGAGATGGTCAGAGCTAAGGAACCCTCTAAGTGGTGGTCCGAGATGGTGTAACCAATAAATCATTCTATTGTATTGCGACTTACTTGTGTGTTTATTTTTGACCCAAATACAAAAGAGAAGCCAAATTCTCCGTACTTTAACATAATAAATGAGATAGCCAGTTTAAGTTTTACGAAATAACAGGAAATAATATATTGTAAAAAGGTCTTTAAAATAAAGCACTAAATTAGATTACATTACAGTACCGTAACAGAAATATTAAATGTAAAAATACATACCTTCCCAAACACCAGGCATACGTAAATTTCACGTGTAATGGTTGAAAATGAAAAACAGCTGGTTTAAGGATTTATTTAAAAAAAACACGCTAATCTTTATAATGTTTCTGAAACAAACAACACTTAATTTAATGGAAGAAAGAAGAAGAACATCGAAAGAAATACCAGAGTATAAAGCTATCAACAATAAAGTTAAAAAGAGGTCAGATAAGGTCAGACTTGCGGCTTATAAAACAAAACAAATATTGCAAACCATCGAAAACAATAGAAACATGAGAGTATTGAAATCAAATTTAACTAAAGGAAAATCAAAGATAACTAAAATCAAAAATCAACAGGGGAATACGGTGACCGAAAAAACTCAAATAATCAAGGAAATACAAACGTTCTATAAGAATCTTTATACATCTACTATACAGAACCCGAAACAGACCACAGAACAATTCTAAACGTCGGCTCAAAAACCTTCCCTAAAATAACCTCTTCGGAAATTAGACATGCCTTACAGCAAATGAAAAACAAAAAAGCTCCTGGCGAGGATCGTATAACGTCTGAAATTTTAAAAATGGGAGGCAACATCGTTGTAGAAGTTATGGAAGTCTTACTGAATAAGTGTCTAACAGAAAAAAGAATACCCAGCCTATGGGAAAACGCCGAAACAATACTTTTACACAAGAAAGGAGACACTACTAATATTGAAAACTACAGACCTATAAGTTTGTTGTCACACTTATACAAATTGTTAACAAGAATAATAACCAACCGCATAACACAAAAACTTGATTTATATCAACCGGTTGAACAGGCGGGATTTAGAAAAGGGTTTGGTGGTAATGACCACTTACAAACCATCAGAACACTAGTAGAAAAAACCACAGAATATAATGTACCTTTACATATGGCATTTATCGACTTTCACAAGGCTTTCGATAGTATTGAGACTTGGTCCTTTTTGTCAGCCTGAAGGATGCTCGAATAGATTCACGGTACACTACACTCATTAAAAACATTTATGAACAGGCCACATTCCACATCAAAATCAATGAAGACGAAAAAACTGAAAAAATGCGCTTTGATAAAGGTATTAGACAAGGTGATACTATTTCACCAAATCTTTTTACCTTAGCATTGGAAAATGTATTCAAACAGCTTGACTGGGAGGAAAAAGGTCTAAACATTGATGGTGTACGTTTGAGTCATTTGAGGTTTGCGGATGACATAGTATTATTTAGTTCAGATATCAAGGAACTGGAGCAAATGTTGAAGGAATTAAACCAGCAGTCAAATAAAATAGGTCTCAAAATGAACCTTCAGAAAACAAAAATAATGAGTAATTTACAAACTAATCTTGTTATTGACAACGTCAGTTTTGAAAATGTAGACCACTATATATATCTTGGACATACCATTAAAATCGGCAAAGAAAATCAAATATCCGAAATAAAAAGACGCATACAACTGTCTTGGGGAGCTTTCGGAAGATTAAGCTTTATTTTGAAGAATAAAGATATACCAATGTGTCTAAAACGTAAAGTTTATGACAAATGTATCTTGCCTGTAACTACATATGGACTGGAGACCATGGCCTTCACAAAGAAAACCTTAGAGCAGTTCAGTACGATCCAAAGAGCAATGGAGAGGGCCATGCTAGGGATTAGTTTGAGAGACAGGATTCGAAATAACGTCATTCGTGAAAGAACAAAAATTACTGATGTCTCAGAACGTATTGCAAGGCTCAAGTGGCAATGGGTCGGACACGTTGCCGAGATAATCCCGAAAAATGGACACAAAGATTAACAAACTGGATACCAAGAGAGAATAGACGAGGAGTAGGCAGACCGCAGAAGAGGTGGACAGACGATATCAAACAAGTCGCGGGCAAGCAGTGGATTAGAATTGCCAAAAATAGAAATCGATGGAAGCAAATGGAAGAGGCCTATGTCCAGCAGTGGACGAACACAGGCTGAAGAAGAAGAAGAAGAATCTTTATAATAAAAAAGACAGTAATAACCTTAAAACATAAACAAAGACTTCTTGCTTTATGTGGAAAATTCTTCACAATTTTTCAACACTGTGGGCATATCTTATTTTGATCTTCTTCTTTTTCTATCCGTTACGAATGTTGACGATCATCATGGCAATCTTTATCTTATCTGCAGCAGCGCGGAAAAGCTGCACATATGTTGTATTGAACCAGATTCTGAGCTTCTTTAACGAAGATGTTCTTCTTCTTCCTGGACCTCGCTTTCCAAATATTTTTCCTTGCAGGATGGCTTGAAGAGAGCATATCTGGATTCATTTCGCATAATATGTCCGAAGAATTGTAACTTTCGAGATTTAGTGGGGGTCAGTACCTCTCGGTTCTTATTCATTCTTCTAAGAACCTCCTCATTTGTGACTCAGTCAGTCCACGGGATTTAAAGTATTCTTCGATATAGCCACATCTCAAATGCTTCCAGTTTTTCGCACATATCTTCGTTCAAGGTCCACCTTTCAACACCATATAAAAGGACAGAGAAGACGTAGCATCGCAGCATTCTTACTTTTGTATCAAGAGAGAGGTTTACTTATTATGGTGCCGAGGTAGATGGTGATACCGATGTATTCTTCGTCCATCATTTACCTCATCTTCTAGGTCAAAGGTGTTATCTATTTGGTCTTTAAATAGTTTTTCTAGATATTCTTTCCACGTTCTTATTTTATTCTGTTTGTAGAATATGATGTTTCCGTCAGAATCAGTTATGTTTCCCTTCTGCTTTCGTCTTAGTCCTCCTGTGTGTTCTTTAATTTTCGTTCTTATTAATATATTTATGGTTTTATATTTGTCTCCGTCATTTTTGGCTTCTCTTCGCTCGTCCATTAGTTTCAGGATCTCATCTGTCATCCATGATTTTTTCTTCATTAATATATCTGTCTTTAAGTGTTTATCCTTTACATTTTGCACTATTTCTGTAATTTGTTTGATCGTTTGTTCTTTGCTCGATTCGTATCTAATTACAGTCACTTGCTCGTTTAACGTGCCTTGGTCTCTCGTCTTCGTAAGTAGTATGATTGTGCTTTTCTTTTCTGCACTGTTTTGAGTTTGACTAGAAATACTCCCACCAGTGGAATGTGGTTTGTCTCCAAATCTGCTCTTTGATACTTACCACAACTATGCCTTTTGCATATGAGGCATTTTACTTTTGTCATTCTTTTCTTTAGTACTTTCTAGAGGCTTCAGCAGCCTCTTCTGAGGTGGATAGCTGCTCTGTTTTTCCTCCGGATACATCAGTAATGGTTTTTCTCAACTGACGGCTTAGAGTGTGAATCGCGTCTTTGCTTCTGCCATTGCTGTTTTAAGTTCTTACTTAGTTGTAACATAAATTCAAATCTGTGTAAAGCCTTATCATTTTTATTAGCTCGGTAAAAATTATGTACATAAATTACGTAATCATACACCTACCACTCTGCCGATGTAATACACACGCTTTCTGGCTGTCACCAGATGTAATACAAGAGACGTCTCCGCTGTCACCACTGAAATACTTTATAGACCCTCAAAGGATGCTAACCCTGCGAGCGGCTGCAAGGCTTACTGGCCCCACTGGTCCGAACTGACTGGTTCGTCTTCGTGGATTTACGAGAAGATAAGGGATTTTCGGGATAGGGGTAAGGACTCCTAGGTCTCAGGTCCTGTAAAGAGCTGAGGTTATGGGCTTACTTTGAAGCCGGAGATATGCATAAGCAGAATCCTGTACTCTCCTAGTCTCTGTCCGAATCGGCCGAAAGGAATATTAAAACCAAATTAGAGTCTGCAATATACTGAATGTACCCTGTAGTTTACAAATACAATCGTTAATAAGTCATTCGGCGCGCCGGGAGACGAGAAGCAAGAGAGTGAAGAACTGACAGTTGTACTATTCTAATTGCTCAGGTTAGTATATAGAAATCTGTTACCTTATGTGTAATTAGACTTTCAACAACGACACGTCTTCGGTCCTCTGGAGTTCGGTCAGTTGAGGGGACTCCTCCGTTGTTACGAACTTACGAGTTACCACCACTAACCTGACTACACGAGATACTATTTCGCGTGTTAAGCGCTCCCCGGAGACATACCGACTGCCTATTACTGACCCGGAGTCGGCGATCACTGCCTGAGCGGGCAGTCACGGAGCCCAGCTATTACTGACTGACTCGCTATTACTGACTGACTTGCTATTACTGACTTGATTGATTAAGTTTTTTAGTTTTTATTGAGCTCGTATTTTCAATGCCGGTTATAGTACCAAGGTCGTGTTTTCGCTGAGTTGTAGTCCTAGGCGTTATTTGGGTCACGAGTATTGTTATTTTTTACAACAATAGTTTCTGTTTGACGTGCTTTTTCTACGTTTAAACAATTAACAAACAATGCACTAACTAGGTCAATTTCTTTGTGTAACCTAAATGTATACTTTCTGTATTAATTCTCCCTTATTAAATTTGGAATATATAATAATTATCTCGAATAATTATTATCTTTTCTATGCTACTTAGCCCTTTACTCCAACTCCCCACTCACTTGCTACGCTCACATTACACCGACACAAGCGGCATCGCTGCGCGCTGTACGACCAACACTGCATTCTAACTGTGGTTTCTATTATAGAAGGTTAATATTTGGTAGATCATTATATTATACACTATAGAATACACCTGTTAAATTTAATCCATATCGAAAGTGGTCGCCTGACCAACTTTACATAGTTGGCGTGAAATTATCCAATGGTAAAATGACTTTTTGTCAAATATCTGATAAATCCATCATCAGTTTTCACATTCTACACTATTTTACACCTACCGCCTGCTGCATACGTGGAAATACATTTTGTATGTGCATTTGCACTTTATTGACTAGCTTTTGCTATAGACGAAGTCTTTGAGCTGTTTATATCACTACATGGCGGGCATAAGTCTCTAAGGATTTTAATAGTAGCGGAGTACATGTTTTGTTTATTAACGCAAGATTGATTTCCCTTTGGAAAATGATGAGAATTGGCACGCACATTTCAATGTTATTGTAGTTTTGCATGAAAACTTGTTAATACTAGTATTTTAAGTACACCTTTTAGGGTTTTTATATCACGGTAATCATCCTCAGTTGAGTATAATTATAATAATAATAATAAAAATACTAATAAACATTCCGAAGATTCGTAATGTGAATAACATAAAAACGGCTAGTTTTTTAAAGTAATGATATGAAGCCTTTAGAAGATAAAGATGTGTGATACCGATAAACCTTTTTACTATTTCCACTTGCAATAATAGATTCTTCAAATTCTGTTCTTAACTTTAGCAACGATTGTTTGACTCGGTTAGAAAAATTACGGTGAGCAAACAAATTATCAAGGGAACCAGTGATTTATATGTTCGCCAAAGCTTTAGCTACGGTTTGTTAGAACAGTGCGCAGCGCACGGCATACACGTACAGCAAAATCTGTTGTACTCGACTCACGGCAGTTTTGGGTGAGTGGGTTTGTTAGAGTCATAAGGCATACATATATTATATGTGTGTTAACCTAAATTAAATGTTAGCAGTGATAAGAGCTTGGTCCCAAAGACCCACAGAAGAGTACACTTTAACTGTAGAAATTAATTAATCGTCTAAAAGTCTAAAATTTAAGGTTTATTGTTTGTTCTAAATCTTGTAGGTTAAAGTAGAGGAAGCATTAGCTGCCCTGAATGATGACTGTTTTCATATAGAAAATGATGGAGAGCCAGATTATGAAGAAGCTAATATGTCAATATCAGATGAGGATGAAGTAGCATTAGAAAAAGAAGAAATTCCTCAAAAGACTAAAAAGTGGAAAAACAAAAAACTATGTGAATGACTGGAAAAGTTGTACCTCCAAATGGTATTTTGGATCGATCAAGCGAAAGTAATTTTAGTTGTGATGAAAGTGACAGTTCAGAAGACCATTCACCATTTGATTATTTTTCGCGCCATTTTCCTCCCGAAATATTCAAGAAGTTATCTGAAAAATCCAATTCTTATTCTGTTTACAAGAATGGTAAAAGTCTCAGTACTGACGAAAATGAGATACACTGTCTGGTTGCCCTGCACATTGTAATAAGAATTAATAATTTTCTGAGGCTAAGACTTTATACAGTTCCACAGATATACGGAACTAATAGCTAATATATATAAGGAAGCCAAAACAACAAATTAAAGTATATGAAGGAACAAAATCAATACAAATAAATAGAGGCGTGAGTCAGGGTGATACTATATCACCGAATCTTTTTAATCAGGCTCTTGAAGATACTTTTAAAAGATTAGAATGGGAAGAAGAAGGTATAAAAATTTGTGGACAACGCTTGAACCATCTAAGGTACGGTGATGATATCGTATTGATAACTGATAAAAAAGAAGAATTATTTGATATGGTGAAAGAACTGGACGTAGAAGCTGAAAAGATAGGCCTTAATATGAATTACAGCAAGACCAAAACCATAACAAATACAGATGAAGACATCACAATGAGAATCGGACAAGATGAAATAGAACAAGTTCAGGATTATATATATATATATATATATATATATATATATATATATATATATATATATATATATCTTGGTCAAACTATAAAACTTAACAAAGAGAACCAAACAGCACAGATAAAGAGACGAGTTAGACTGGCATAGGCGGCATTTGGCAAACTAAGCTACATTCTTAAAAACAAAAAATATCCACAGCATTTTAAGACCAAGGTATACAATCAATGCGTACTCCCTGTTCTTACATATGGTTCCCAAACGTGGACATTCACAAAAGCAAACATGGACAAAATCATAAAAACCCAAAGAGCAATGGAAAGACAAATGTTGCAAATAAGACTAATGCATAAAAAGAGAAACGAGTGGATAAGAGAGAAAACAAAAGTGAGGGATGTTAGACAAGAAGTTGCAAAATAGAAATGGAGATTTGCCGGACATAATATAAGACAAAAAGAAGACCGATGGAACAAAATTCTTATAAGTTGGACACCGTGGGAATATAAACGAAGCAGAGGAAAGCCCCAAATGAGATGGGCAGATAATATCAAGAAGCACTTTTGCTCTAGGTGGATGACTGTAGTGACAGACAGAGAAGAATGGAAAAGGATTGGGGAGGCCTATATCCAAAGATGGACCGAAGAATTATTCTTTATTAAAACAAATTATTTGCTTCTACACTCAAACTATCTTCAATAATAATATATAATACACAGAAAATTTACCGTAACACTAACAAATATTAAATATTATCAAGCAAGACCAAATCAGTTTTTTCAAATTCCAAATTCTCATTTAAGACAGAAAACCAGTTAGGCCTTTTTGTCAGTTATACCCGCTTAAATAATTAAATAATCTCATTAATGTTGCCCACGCACTTTATCTTATACTAGACGCTAACTTTGTACAAAATTGTCTAGGAAAACTTTTGGAATTTTCGTTGTGTTTTGTATAATAAGCAGGTACGCATTATATATTAAGAAGAAGTATTATGTTGGTTCCCTTTTTTGTTTGACACTAAAGAGACCGTGGTAATGGACTTCAGGGAGGGTTAATATTCTCCAACATATATGCGTGTTCACGTAAATTTTTTCTAAATCATATTTTATTCTGCGTGCCTATAAAATTACAGGAAGTTTCAAAGTTGAACAAGATTAACGCTCCAACTTCTACAAACTAATGAATAATAAATTAAAATCTCCTTGTCTAAAAATTAGGACAACCGGAAGTTGTCAGTTAATAAATGTATACTTAAAATAGCAATCTAGGGATATTTATGCCACATGTGCTTTATTTGGCGATTATACATAAATTGTGTTCCTCTGTGTAAAAGCAAAACTAAAATTGGAAACATATTTTTTGATACAATGTTAGTTGGAGATTTTTATATTTACTAATTAATCTTTTATCAATCTGGAAACACTATTTAATATTTATATGTTCTATGCAGTTTACTATAGCGAGTGACGAAAGAAATTTTTCAATAGGTAAATAATAGCAAATATATATGGCATCGCATTACGGCAAAGTCAAATCAATAGCCATTTTCTGAAAATTTTACTCAAAATTGTACATCAGCGAATATGCAGAGAATGCGAAAGAAACCTGAGCGACAATCAATTTGGATTTCGTATAGAGCTCACTGTAACTGTAACTATTAACTGCTCACTACATATTTTCCATGAAAAGTGACGAAAAAACAAAACATTACAAATTTGACGTAAAATTTGAACAATGATGCCAACTGCCCCAGACAGCGACCTCAGCGAGATTGATGTAATTCTTAAACATCATTCGCTTTCCCGCATAACCTTCTCAGCGATCTAAGAGGATGTTTATTTGAAACGCAATGTTAAGCGGAAAACGATCAAAGAAAATACCAAAGAATATGCGTCTGTGATATATTAACAAACTGTAAAATGTGTTTATATCAACTCGGCGAGCAAAAAGAATTGAAATAATTCTTCGGAGTTTCAACAAATACGAGGAGATTTCAAGAGTTTGTAAACTAGCTGACCCTATTTTTAGAAATAAGAATCTCAACATCCTTTTACAGTTGTTCCTAGATAATTCTTACCCCGAATCCTTACTTAGGAAAATCATCTTTAACACATCCTCTGTTATACTCAACACACAAGTAAACCCTTCCCAAAATACAGGTGATATGAAAATTACCTCTGTTTCCCACTCACTGACTAACAATATTCCTAATATATCTTTTGCATCACTTCCATTTATTAAGGACGTCACTCCCAAATTGACCAGAATTTTTGCTCAATACCTACCAAATGTAAAAATTGCTTATAAAAGCACTCTAGTTGTGGGATCTCTGTACAAGTCATTGAAAGATAAAGCACCAAACTTAGATAAAAGTGATGTGGTCTACAAACTTAATTGTTTAGGCTGTGAAGGTTCTTATATAGGTCACACCTCCCAAAAAGTTTCCAGCCGTTTAACTCTTCACAAGAGTGACATTAGGTTACACACCTGATAGATGTTCCCTAGCCACACATGTTAACACAACAGGACACTCTTTCGATTTTCCAAATGTGAAAATCCTATCCACGGAGAGCAATGATTCAAAAAGAATGTTTCTCGAGATGGCTTTCATTTTTCAAGAAAAAGAAACCATTAATAAAAAGACAGATACCAAGAATTTAAGCAACTTATATTCATTATTGTTAACTTTAGATAAACATGAATCTACTAATACAGACAATTCATCGTCAACAATATAAGTTTAATTATATATGAGATATACAATATCTCTCCTATTTCTAAAATAAGTCTTTTCATCTTTTCTTTTTCAATAAGTTCAGCTTCTATCAGGTATACTATCACCTTTACATCGTTATCATTTAAGATCTAACGTTCTGTCGTTTCAAGTTGGTAGCAACGAATTCACAAGCAATTCTTTTGTTTCTGATAAGAATATTTATAACCAAAATTTTATATTGTGACTACGTACATGTTTTGTAACTATTTTAACATAATTTTATTTAAATGTTTATGTATGTGTGTTCTAAGTGTTTTATGTATGTTAAAGAACGTTTTAAATCAATTTTTTGATAGTTTTCGCCATAGTTATAGGGGTCAAATGAGTTCCCAGTTTCATTTAATAAACATCAAGACAACAAACCTCAATTAGTGTAAGAGGCAAAGTAAGTCTCACTCTGTAATTTATACTAATTCTGTTTATTGTAGCACCCTGATGATGCAAATAAAGATTTGCGAAAGCTTGGTTAACTAAAAAGAGTACTTCTTTGTCCCATCTTCCGCTGCACACCCAAATATTGGAGTATTGTATATATATATATATATATATATATATATATATATATATATAATGAATTTTATCGTTGCTATGGTAACGACTTGTTGCCAAAGCACACTGTAATAATTTCAGATTAAACCTATATCAAAACTTTTGTTCCGTACCTTTTACATTATAAAAACGCATATTTAACTTAAAACTATAAAAAGACAATATTAAAAAAAAAGTAGACAGGATGAGTTATCTTTACTAATACAAGTTGGGGCATTTTTAATATTTTACAAAAAAATTTTTAATAGTGATTAATTTAACACCAAAAACTTTGTAAAACACTTTAATAAACTTTAAAACACAGGATATTACAATTAGCAGCTTCTGAAAACCACTTGAATTAAATTGTTGTTTACTGAAACCTACGTAGTGCCATAACTTTCATTTTTGATTAAAAGTGTTTCGTATAATAATACAAGACCAGCGCATCAATAAACCTAAGCGCTCACGACAAAAGATTAAAATTTATTAGTCCTCCGCAATGCCTGATGCATAAATTGGTTTCATATAGCCCACACCGTTATAATGCGTGTGAATTTACAAAAATGGGCTGTTAATGGATGCGATGCCACGTCCTTGTGATTTTCGAAAGTATTACAGCCTTCTGATATAGCTACAGGTGTTATTACTGCTGCTGGTTAATACCTTTTATGTGCATTGTTTGAACTGTAAAATGGTTCGTTTATTTTCTCTTTAGAGCGTATTTTTAAAACGCCTAGTCTTGGCGTCCTTTCTTCTAAAATGGCAATTTGGCTAGAAAGGAAAACACGAATATCACTTTATTATTTAATGGAAATTAACGTTGCTGAACGTTTTAAGTAATTATCAGGAAAGTAAGGAGTCTAAGAAATAAAAGCTATCGTTTTGCTCTTATCTTTTATAGAAATAAAAAATGTATGAAAGAATTTTTATGAAAAAGCTATATAGAAATTTTATATATATATATATATATATATATATATATATATATATATATAAAATTTTATATATATATATATATATACAGGATGAGTCATAACTATTGGGACATAGACTAAGGACAGGTTATTTGGACCAAAATATGAATATTGGGCCAAATATGCCTTAATAAAATGTTGGTAAGAAAAAAAAGGGTGTTAAATTTCTGTTTTTCCTTTTTTGCTAATAGTTTCCCTGTATATTTATAAATTGCTATCAAAATTGGCACAGCGGCATAATCTTAGACAAGAAATAGTATTTTATTTACAATTCCACTATCAAATAACAAACTAATAAATAAAGTTGCAACTAACCTAAGGTTTCCGTTTTGACGATAAATAAAATCAAACACACTTTAACTTAACAGAACTCACAAAAACTCAAACTAAATGTTCTACATGGTCTCCTCCGATTTATATGCCTTTTCTAATTCTTTTTATAAAGGATTTTTGGACGTTAAAAAATAATATTATTTTGTCCCCTTATAAGATTAGCTGCATTTTGAATGTATCTCCAAAGTTCGTCTCGTGTATTAATTTCTTTGGCATAAACTAAGGACTTCATATGTCTCCAAAAATAAAAATCTAGCGGGTTGTACTCAGGACTTCTTGGTGGCTATTGATAATCACTGCCTCTGCCAATCCATCGTTGAGGAAATACGTTATTAAGATGATTTTTAACAACTAATGAAAAATGAGGTGGCGCTCCATCCTGCATAAACCACTTTTTTCTATCCAGTGACAGATCATCTAAAATATCACTAAAAGTATTTTCCAAAAAGAATAAATAAGAATCTCCATTTAAATTCGGAGGAAGAACATAAGGCCCTAATAGTTGGTCACCTATAATGCCACACCAAATATTCAATTTAAACTCATGCTGAAAATGTCTAGCTTCAATAGCATGCGGGTTTTCTTCTTCCCAATAATGACTATTTCGCCAATTAAAAACCCCTCGTCTGGTAAAAGTTGCTTCGTCGGTGAACATAATATTCTTAATAAAGTGTATGTCATTGCGATGTTTATTCAGAATACGTTGGCAAAACTGTAACCGTCGTGGAAGATCTGTTGGAAGTAAATTTTGAACAAGAGTGAAGTGATAAGGATGGAGGTTCTCTTTTTTTAGAATTCTAACAATAGACGACTGACTAACTCCTGTTGCTGCTGGTAGATGTCGTGAACTTATTTCAGGATTTTCATCTAGTCGAACCAAAAGTTCATCTTCTTGATTAAGTGTGATTTGTTTCGGTCGATCACCCCGATTTTTAGTGTGAAATTGCCCAGTTTCACCTAAACTACGATATAATCTTGCAAAAGTTTGTGATTTGGTTGCCTTTTGTTTGCGTATAACATTCCATACCTTCTGGCTGCCGAGCGACCGCAAAATTTTCATGCGCGTATACGCAAATCATATCTCGCATTTCTTTATTAGTAAACTGATTGTGACGAGGCATTTTAATTAAAAAAAGTAATGATTACTTTTAAAAAATGCAACATTACACTACACTGTCACATCAAAAACAATTTACTCTGAACAAATGACATTTACCGACAACAATTATCTGACAGTCCAAAGCATATTTTTCATAAATGAAATAATACTTGAATTCCTTTTTTAAGACTCTAAGCAGTTCGACTGCGTTTTATCTAAAACGGTTGAAATTATCATGTTTAAACAAGAGTACCAATTTTACGTAAAATGATGTTTACGTCATATTTTCTAATAAAAATTACTAAAAAGTTTCATCAGAAAAAGTTTAGACTTAATTTTATCATTAGGAATGATTCACGTAGCGCCCTCTATGACAAAACATAGAATTGCAAATAAAATACTATTTCTTGTCTAAGATTATGTCTCTGTGCTAATTTTGATAGCAATTTATAAATATACAGGGAAACTATTAGCAAAAAACGAAAAACAAAAATTAACCTTAACACTCTGTATCTTTTTTCTCAGCACCATTTTATTAAGGCATATTTGCCCCAATAGACATATTTTGTTTCAAATAACCTGTCCTTAGTCTATGTCCCAATAGTTATGACTCACACTGTATATCACTATGATTTGCTTTTTCTTACTTTTATAATAACTTTTTATTTATTTAATTACTTTAATTATTTATCGAATTAAATATATAATTTTCGCAAATCATACATATCAAAAACAATCTCAGGGTGCTATTTTATGAAAAAAAAATTAGCTTAGGTTATAGGCTCGGGATAAAATAGGAAAATGAAATACATAGAAATAGCATAAAATACAAATATCTTTTATTATCAAAAGAAATAATATGACAATTTATCTAATAAATTCCATGGGCTTAACTGTCCCAATGAAAATTGTACCACATAAATAATTTTAATTTACCAAAATATTTATCGGTTTGTTTTTATAACATTGATAAAACAACCTAAACAAGAAATTTGGATATTCGTTAATTATTACACTTAATATAAAAATTTTGACATATTCCTATGAATTTTTGTTCATATGTTTTTGTACAAAAAAAATTCTGAATATTATAAAAAGGAACTTTTTAAATTTATTAAGCAATATTAATAATTATCCTTTGACGTTAAAAAAAACTTTTATAAAATTTATGGTATTTTAACATAGCGATAATTTTGTTCTTCTGATGGTATAGAGTCTTTTATTTGAATCATACAAAAAAATTCTGTCACAAAAATTATTGACTGACCTTTTAATTTACACACATCTCCTTTCGACCAGAATAGCTTCTCCTTATTGATTATGTAAGGCTACCAATCAAAGCCTTCTCCGTTATAAGTATTAACCTATTAGCAACTCTTTCTCCAAAAACCCGAGCAGGCCTCTTTTACCAGCACTCGTTGAACAAACTCCAAAATTCTCTCCTCTCTTTCATATACTAACAATCTCCTGAGACCCAAGTAATAATTTTTTTACTTGGTGTCACAAATATTTTGAATAGTTATAGTTCTTGTGACTTACTCACTTGGACTTTATAGAATCAAGGAAGTATTGGACTTCTCAACTTTGACCTATCTCTCGTTCCACTTTTCAGCCACCCACTTCTAACTATTAACACCACTGGCACTTGCTTCTTAACTGACTACACAAAACTTCAACTGCTTCTCTGATAACCATCACATAATAATCTTTTTTACTCCAAACTTTCAAAACATTCACTCTATTTCATCCCCATTCCAAACTCGCTTACCAATCAGAAAATTCCTATATCCCTCTTCTTATTTTACATCAGAAAAACCCAAGCATCGCTTCGTTACTTGCAGTAAAATTATGTGTAATAGCTCTCTTGTACCTGCAAAGCTTAAACGGCATCTTGACACCAACCATCCCTAACTGAAAGATAAAAGTGTAAGCTTTTTGAAAGACACAAAGAAGTACATACAACTGGTATGGCTGCCTTACAGAGATATGTTAAAACAGATAATGAAAACGCAACAAGTATCATTCCTCCTAAGATACAGAATTGCTAGTACTGGTAAACTACACACGATTGCAGAGAATTTAATCAAACAATGTATTGCAGCTATCGTCAGCTGCGTACTCGCAGAAGATGCAGCAAAAAAGATTGCAGCAGTTCACTGTTGCTAAACGATATATGATATTTGATCGAATTCATAAGATTTTAGATCACATTGAAGTTGAATTAATCTGTAGGTTGAAAGACGTTGAAAGAGCGATATGACATGTTTGCTTTACAACTTGACGAAAGTACAGATGTCACAGGGTTATCAATACTGCTTGTTTTCGTGAGACACCCCTTGGAAGAATCAATTGAAGAAGATTTGTTTCTCTGTACACCCTTAGAGACCAACACAATAGGAGAAAAAAATTTTAAAGTCATTGATAATTATATGACTAAACACCATATTGACTGAAACAAATATATTGATATGTGCAGCGACGGAGATGCAGCTATGGTCGACAAAATAAGAAGAACTGTAACAAGAATAAAGATTATTGCACCCAATTGTAGTAGCAGTTATTGCGTTCTACATCGTCATGCCCCTGTCGCGAAAAAAATGCCATATCGGCTTTAAAGAAAGTCCTCGATCAAGCCATACAAATTATTAACTACGGTAAATCACGTCCACTTTAGTCGAGGCTTTTCGAAAAAACGTATGAAGAGGTAGGAAGTCAGCATCAATCACTTTTGCTGCACACGGAAGTAAGATGGCTTTCAAAAGGAAAAGTTTTATCAATATTATTGGCATTGCGCAACGAACTTACGATATTCTTTGCTGAACAACCCATTTCTGTATCTGTTAGCATGCTTGTTGAACTATTGCAGCATGACAAATGGTTGATGATATTGCCTTACTTAGTTAATATATTCGATAAACTCAACGTATTCTACCAGTCCCTACAGGCAAGAATAGTAACCGCATTTACAGTAAAAGACAAAATATTGTCCCTTAAAAACAAAATTTGCTTCTGGATAGAATATGTGGAATAAAAAAATTACCAATGTTTTACTCTTTTAAATAACTTCTTTGAATAGAATAAGTAACCTAAGATGTGGAAAACAACATAATTGAACATTGAATTAACCTTGAAAAATCCTTGAAAGATTATTTTCCGGAGAAGTTACAGGATATCGACTGGGTTCAGGATCCATTCACAAAACATACCAAGCCATCGATACTAACTATGCCAGAGTATGAGAATTTGATCGATATTAAGTGTTCATCCATTCTGAAACAAAAATTCGAATCAGAAGATTCTAATCTGTATGATTTTGGATTGCACTTAAAGATGAATACCCCGCAATCGTTGAGAAAGTTATCGTGGTTCTAATTCCTTTTGTGACGATTTACCGATGGGAGACTGGTTTTTCAGCAACACTTATACCAAAAACAAGTTCAGACAGAGGCTGGATGCAACTCCGGATCTTCGTATTCAATTGTTAGACATTAAGCCTAATTTTAATACTATTATAAGAAAATGTGTGAAAAAATTTCATTCTTCACATTGAAATAATTATAGTTACTTACTGAATTGTTTTTATCTTTGTATAATAAATATTTCGTATCGTTATAATATTATTTTTCATTCATAATTTCTTCCTTCTTGTATAATCTTACCTGCAAAACATTCAAACTACAAGGTTATTTCTTTATTTAACAAAATAGGGTTCCGCAAAAAAAATATCGTTAATTAGGGTTCCTCCAAAAAAATATCGTCAATTAGGGTTCCGAAACCAAAAAAAAATTGGGAACCCCTAGTTTAGAGCTTAGAATCCTTATGACTAGCTTTGCGTTTTTGCCGTCTGGTTCTATGACTGTGAAAGTTGGACAATGGACTCTGAAACACAAAAAAGAATAGATGCATTTAAAATGTATTTATACGGGCGAATGCTGAGAATTACATGAATACAAAAATTCACCAAGATTTGAATTATTCTGAAGCATATTGGAAGGTAAATTATAGGGCAAAAGATCAGTAGCAAGACGTCAGAACCCGTAGCAGAACGATTTGAGGAGATTCTTTGACTGCTTATCTGCACAAATCTTTTGTGCAGCAGTTTCCAAAGCTACAAATTGCCATTTATCGTCAATGATGGCCAACCTTTAAAAGACGAAAGCATAATAATAAGAAGAAGAATTTGTAGTTAAGTGGAAGGTCTGGGCTGGCTGACAACTAATGGTCACTACTAATAAATTAGGGTATATGATTTTCAAACCACTATTGAGTTTTGGCCCTATGTGCTGCTGCAGAGTCCTGTTGGACTATTTATGGTCTATTGTGGAACATAGTATGGTTTAGGGGCTCCACTACATTTTATAAAATATGACAATAATTTCTCGCAGCTCTTTTAACGCCCTTTTTTATAAAATATGAAGAAGTGAAGCAGTCATAGGATACTCGCCACCAAAACATCACTGATGCGAGAAAATCACCTCGTTCGATCCTTCGCACCAGTTTGCGGGATTCTTTGGATGACCGTGCTTAAACTCTATCATTTTTTTATTGAAAGTTACCTGCACGGTAAAAATTATATCATCTGTATAGATGAAGATTTCTTTGTAATGCTTTTTGCCGTACAACTAAAACAGGCGTCTTATTTTTCCTTTATTTTTTATTTAATTTAATTATTAATATTAGTTTATTTTTATGCAACGGTAAGACGTTGTTCTGTTCATCGTTAGAAAGTCTTAAGTCCCGAGTCTTTCTTTGTTCTCGGCGCTATATCCATTTCCTGTCAGTCATAACTTTTTGTTTTCGGACAGGATTTCGGCTAATTTTTGACCTAACAGTTACTTACTCCTCTCATTTAAAAAAAAACAGTAACAGTACGATACAGAAAAACATGAATAATATTTAACGATTTTAGTAATTCAAAAATACGAACCTTTTCTATTCCGCACTTTCAAAGTGCATTGTCAGCAATACTATTCTCATTGTCCATTCTATCGGAACGACTTAAATCAAATTAGACTGAAATGTTTTGACGCGTTTATAATGTACATAATCAACACATCAACAGTCAGTAATGTCAACATAACTTCTAGCTACGCTTGGTTTGTCAGCCGTACCAGCCGCGTTTACACTTATATCAATGGCAAGACAGATTAAAATTTTTCTTCTTTATTTTATTGATATGGAGTTTTCTTTATTTAGTAATTGTTAGGAGTACTTGTATTGAAAATAAGAGAATAATGAAATAAAATTATACTATTATTGATGTGAATGAATTTTGTTTGATTTCCACCAATTGTTAGGGGAAAGCTTATTAAATTCCTTTTCCCGTGCGTGCACAGTACCAAATATTTTAGAACCATGGACTGTACAAGTGTTTCCTTCGATATATGCAAGCAGACTTCACGGCGATGGTTCCTTATGTGTTTGGTTTGATAGGGGTTGTATTTAGAGAAAAATAAAGCGTAATTAATCAAATCTACACATTTAATAACTAAAATATTTACAAAAGCACTAATACTAATAAAAGAGTTCGCTTTAACCATTGTCCATTACCAAAAGAAGGCTTAGGTACCGGCAAGTACCTCACTCTGCCGCACAACTTGAGATACAAATCACATCTACCATAGTTTTGGCTTGAATCTTTATCTAAAAATGTCGACATGCCGGCGTCAAATGGTTACAATCCAGGGCCCTTATAAGGTATTTACGACACAAATATTCTGCAGGCAAAAAGTAGTCTGTCGCCTAAGATCCAAGTCAATATTTGTGAGAACGAAAAATTAAACTAAAATTAATATAAAATGTTGTTTTTACAACAATTATCTACAAAAAAGAAAACATTACATTATTAATGAACGGGAGTTTGTATAAACAATTTGGTAAATACTTATATTTGGCTTATTTCCATATGAACATCGTATTTAGGTAAACCAGACTACTAAACGCAAAAACATCTGCAGAGAGGCAAAATTGAGACTATATCTAACAGTGATTCAACCCACGGTAACCCATGGGTTATAAACAAAAATCAAGAAAATATGCTGCTGGGAACGGAGTATTTTTACCAAGAATTGGGGGGACTAAAAGACTATGAAGACGTTTGGAGGAGACGAACAAATAGAAAGATCTGAGAGCTGTACGGGCAATATATATATATATATATATATATATATATATATATATATATATATATATATATATATATATAGATTGGAAAAAATTATGGTACCAATGATGATCACCTCCATACTGTATAGAAACTCATTGAAAAATCTAGAGAACATAACAAACCTCTTGTCCTCACTTTCATAGATTTTTATAAAGCGGTCGATACGATCGAAATAGACAGCCTTATAGAAGCAATGAATGACAGTAGGGTTGACTATATTTATAGTGAACTTATTACCATTATACTTATTACCACTTATTACCTTATAATAAATGCCAGCATGGATTTTTTCCTAATAAATCTACAGAGAGTGCTTCTATTTCATTATTTAATTATATCCACGCTACTTTGGATCGAAAAAGGTATGTGGGTGCACTCTCTTTTGACTTAACTAAGGCTTTGATTCTATTGATATTGAAATAGAATCAAATTACTGCATAAATTAGAAGCCCTTGTTTTCGGGGTCATTTCTTGAACTGGTTAAGGTCATACTTACAACATCGTAAATTTCTAGTAAAAGTTGGTAATACGAAGTCATCTGTTTTTAATCTTGATCAAAGTGTACCGCAAGGCTCCGTATTGGGACCCTTAATATTTCTTTTATATGTCAATGATTTGATAATTTTTTTAGCTGCAGATCATACAGTTCTCTATGCAGATGATTCAACAATTGTAGTTGACGAGTCAACTGAAGTCGAACTCATATCAAAAATGAACTTAGTAGCGCAGGAATTTAAAAACTGGTGTAAAAGGAACTCTAATGGTAAATGCAAAGAAAACTATTTATATGCAGTTCTACTTGCGCTGTAAGCCATCCCATGATTATAAGATCACAGTTAGTTTTGAGTAAATACATTTTTGTTATACAACATTATTTCTTGGTAGCATTCTAGAAAGTAATATGACATGGGATGAAAATGTTACTAAAGTCTGCAAAACAATGAATAAAAGTTACTATGCGATCCTTTAGTTGAAAACTATATTTAATATCAATCAATTGATAAGTGTGTACTATGCATTGATTTATTTATGTATGGCCTATAATGTTGTCTTGTGGGGAATCTCTAGGAACTCTTCTAGAGTTTTTATAACTCAAAAGAGAATTCTTAGATTGATATTCAATATTGATAATAGATAATCATGTCGTAAATATTTTATTGAACACAGACTGTTGACTTTCCATGCTTTATATATTTAGAAGTTTATTTACGTTAAAACTAAATTTCAAAATTTTACCCTCAACTCTGACTTCCATAATTACCAGACAAGACACGGGAGGTTGATAAGCATGTGTAAAAACTCCACAACTCTCTTTGAAACTGGTCCTGATTTTGCAGGATCTAAATTTTACAATTGTTTGCCACTTAATATGAGAAATGAAAATAATATTCAAAAATAAATTAAAACCATGCTTGATCCAATTATGCGTTTACAACCCAAATGATTATTTTGACTTAATATAAGACTACAGGGAATGAGGACCGACGGGTTTAGAGACGCTCTATATTGCATATATTTATTATAGTAATCTATATTTTGTTGTTAATTACTATTTAACTGGGAATAAGCCACAATTAAAGATAAAAATACGTTTATTGACGTTTCAATTTCCACTTCGGAAATCGTTCTCAAAATACAAACAGTAAATTAAATCAATTTAACAATAGACGACGAAAAACTTACCCATCTTCGTTTCGCAGATAACATTATCCTTCTTCTTCTTCTTCTTCTTCTTCTTCTTCTTGTAGTGTCTATCCGTTTCGGATGTTGGTGACCATCATGGCAATCTGCACTTTGCACACTGCTGCTCTAAAAAGATTTGTGGTTGTTGCGTTGAACCACGTTCGTAGATTTTTGAGCCAGGAAATCCTTCGCATTTCTGGTCCCAGTTTTCCTTCTACTTTTCCCTGCAAGATTAGTTGCAGCAGTCCATATCTTTCGCTGTTCCTCAAGACGTGACCGAGGTATTCGATTTTGGCTGTTTTTATTGTGGTTAACAGCTCTTTTTCCTTTTTCATTCTCAACAGAACACCCTCATTAGTAACGTGGTCGGTATACGATATCTTCAGGATGCGACGATAAAGCAACATTTCAAAAGCCCCAATTTTCTTGCAGGTGGCGTCTGTGAGAGTCCATGACTCAACTCCGTACAACATTCTCCTTATCACAGATTAATTAGGAGAAGCCACAGATATGTTAAATGAATTTGACTTTGCATGTTCGAAGGTGGACCTCAGAATGAACTTGACCAAAACTAAGTTTATGACAAATATGGTTCCCAATAACCATTTAACTATTCAAAACAAAGTGGTAGAACTGGTAAAGAAATATACGTATTTGGGTCAGGAAATAAGAATCAGTGAATTACTTTAGCATGGACAGTCTTTGGAAAACTGCGAGACACACTTAGGGTCAACGTACCAATTAGCCCTAAAAGAAAAGTATTTGACCAATGCGTATTACCGGTCATGATCTATGGGGCGGAAACTATGACTCTTACCAAGACTACGGCTTTGAAATTGAGAGTAGCACTGAGAAGAATGGAACGGTTTTTGCTGGGAATGAAGTTGCGGGACCGAAGAAGAAACAAAGATCTGCGAAGAAGGAAGAGTATTGCTGATGTTGTAAAATGCATAGCGGAACTACAATGGAATTGGTCAGGCCATGTAGCGAAAATGCATGACTTAGGATGGACGTGCAAATTACACATTGGGGGCCAAGAGCAGACAAACGTAGTAGAGGAAGACCACCAACACGTTGGGCTGACGACATCAGACGTATCACCAAAATTGGCAACAAAGAGCACAAAAAAATCTTCTTTATAGTATCCTGACAGTGACTGTTCTACCATGGTACTCCAATATGATTTCTTACTATTTTCTTTTTTCCGATGATATGATCTGCTGCGGAAAGTATGACGGAGAAAAATGTATTTACTAAGTCGTTTATATTGTCATGCTGGGATGGATCTGAAAAAGAATGCAATTGATTCTCCACAAATTGTGTAAACGGTAACCAATCATCTATTTCTGTATTCCATCTTTTTAAAATGTATCACTATGAGAAAATAATCGCTTCCATACAATTGTGTACTAGCTTCCCAAGTTTTTTTTTACTAAAGAATAGTCTACAAGAGATAAGTCAATACAACTAGTTTTCCAGTAAAAGAATTAAATCTTGTTGGAGATCCATCGTTAAGTAGGGTAATATTGGTGTTATTAATGACAGTTTCTATTATGTGTCTTATTTTGATATATTTATTAGATCCCCAAACTGGATTGTGTCCATTTAGATCTCCTTCTATAATCTTAGGCAATGGAATTTGTTCTATAATATGAGTTATCTCTTTTATGCTTATATCAGTATTCGGTGGAAAATAAATGTTACAGACAATATTAATTTTTTGAGTTTTTTATGGTTACTGCCACTGCTTCAAGGTTGATCTTTAAAGGTATATGTCTAGATTCCAATGAGTTATTAACATACATACAAACCCCTCCACTGGATTTTTAAAATCACATCTGTTTTTATAATAACCTGTAAATGCCTTTAATTTTGCTAATTTTTGGTCAGTAAAATTCGTTTCTTGGAGACATATTCTTGAACGTAAGTATTTAGTTATTAATAATTTAATAACATTTCTAGTTGTGTATAATAACCGTTTATGTTCCACTGAAGAATTAACATTTTTGTTCTATATGTAAATTTTTATTCTTGTACTTGATCACTCTCTAATTCAGAGAAGTAATTTGTATCCAGCAATTTGGATATTTTGTGCTTAATCTTTGTGCAACATGTCTTCATTATTTTTTCATTGAACAGAGGGAAGACGTTGTCTAGTAATTTTAGTAACCCCTCAATATATTTTGTAAAAGTTTGAGCAACACTCAATGGGTCGGGTGAACCATACGCGTTTTCAAAAAAAGTGTACCGTTTCTTGGTAATTAACAACACTTTCGTTTGTGTCGTCTTCAAAAAATACTTTCAGTAGGGTGGTGGAGTTTCAGGTGGTGTAAGTATTTCAGAGAAAGCTCTTTTACTCTGTGTTGGCAGTGTAGGTTCTGTGCTAATTGGTGAAGTAATAATTATTCATTAGTTTCTGATCCTGTTTCATTAACGTTTATACCTTCATTTATAAGCGGGTTATCGTTTTTTGGCCTTGGTTTATTTACATCTACATCTTTATTTTTGTATTGTTTAAATTGAGTGTCTTGTACAAAATAATTTGGTTCTGAATGCATTTTTGCTGAGTATTATATTACCTTGGTTATAATGTCTGCTGTAGTCACTGTGTTATTTATTATTGAACTGGAGTTATGGTTTTTTTGAGGACAGTTTGAGACGATATGGTCAATCTTTTTACAAATATAACAGGAGTGTTGGTCTACAGACATAAGAATTCTATAGTTTGTATGGTCATGACAAATTAACAAGGATTCAGGAAGTGCTAGGTCCACTTAAGGTGAAATATATACCTGTCTACGAAAACTTAGTACTTGTTGAAATTCGACACGAAATGTGCCAATTCTAAGGAATGAGAAGGAAGACATAAGTTTAAAGCCTAGTTTCTGTAGTTCTGATTCCAGAATATTATGTGGATTTGTTGGACTTACATTGGATAATTTAGTCGCTCACTAGGAGTAATTTATCTTCTTGTAATATTTAATTGTTTACTATGATTTTTCCTTGATGAACATTGATAAATTTGTCAACTTATTCTTTTTTAGATAAATAAATACAAATCCTTTTGTTAGCTATACGAGAAGAGAACAATATATCTTTTGAAGAAATTAATGATACTAGTGATGCAAGGTAATCTTCTAATTTTACATTTTTTAATGAACTAAATAAATGCACTAAATGAATAACTCTAATGAACTAAATAAATAGCTTGCTTTCTGGGTGGAAAATTAAGAGTACTGGTTACTAATGAATACGATTTGTTAAGTGTTGGTGGTGAAATACAGCTCATTTCCTGAGCCAATTCGGAATTAATATCATCCACTTAAATAAACTTTAAAACTACTCCTTAGATGTGAATGAGGTCCAGTATCCAAACTATAACAAGTCAATTAAGCCGGTGCAAAAACAAAAAAGAAATTAAAAATTCTTGTTTGTATTTAAAATATTTAATGGTTCTTCTTATGTTGTCAAATATACATTTTTGTTTAATACTAATAACTGATTTAATATAGGCTGACTTACAGGGTTTCTGATGGTACTCCTACTCAGGAACTTCACCAACTCACTCTTGTAATTTTTCAACGGGTATATTTAACTTAAAATTCACTTAACTTAAGAGCCGATATTTTCCTACTATACTGGTTAACTTTCAGGTCAGGAATCCTGTATCTTTCTTATTATCAACATTTTATTAAAGCAAGTTGGCTTAAATCGTATTATTTAAACGTGTATAATCTACTGTTTCTTTTTATACAATTACTTAAAGACCGCCCTGTATATTATAAAAGAAAAATTGCTTGAGTGAACAACTTGTATAGTTGAATTGAACCATTTTCTCTAGTTGAATTTAATTATTGTTACTCTTTAATGAAAAAGATGCATGTATACAATAAAATACAAATATTGTTATGTGTTTTAACGTTTCAGTGTTTCGCGTACTCGTAATTGCTATGGTTATATCTAGTAGAGTATTAAATGGAATGGGTAAAATGCTAAAAGCAATTTTTAGAGTAAGATAATTATTGGACTATGCAGCTGCTTTATTATGTATCTTTGTAGAATATAAACAAATTTTAATTTGAGTTTTATAGTTTAAAACGTATTATATAAATTTATTTATCATTTAATGAACGTTATAAAATAATGTAGTTTTTGTATAAAATGAGTATAAAATGAACGGCTAAATTATGGAATATTATCATTATTTCGAGAACCGTCGAGTTTTGAGGGAAATCCAGAAACAGGTCGATTTTTGTTATAAAATACCCATCTTATAACGTACATGAAGTAGGGATGACGTCACCAGTGTAGGTGTAGTGACGTAATCGATAAAATAAATTAAAATAAAGTTAAAATAAAGAAATATAGTTTGTGATCGCATTAAGAATAGGTGTCAGACAAGGATGTATACTATCTCCACAATTATTCAACATATATGGGGAGTATATTATGCGAAGAGCACTTGAAGGATGGGAAAAGGGCATCTCAATAAATGGGCATAAACTAAACAACCTACGTTTCGCAGATGACACAGCCCTTCTTGCAAATAGTCAAGCAGAGCTGATAGAACTTATACGACTAATCGAAAACGAAAGTCAAATATTTGGTCTGCAATTAAACATATCAAAGACAAAGATCATGATAGTGGATAGACTACACAACAATCATCCACACATAACCACAATGGACCGGTTCGAGGTTGTAAACTCATACTTATATCTGAGATCATTAATCACAAACACAGGTCATTACAAGAAGAGATTAAACGTAGATGTGATCTAGCAAAAGTTGCCACAGCAAAAATGACCAAAATATGGAAGGACTGTCAAATTTCAAGAGCGATAAAGATGAGGTTGATCAACTGCTTAATATTCCTAATACTGACCTACGGATGTGAACCTTGGACTCTGAGACAATCGGAGGGAAGAAAGATAGACGCCACTGAAATGTTCTGTTGGAGACGAATGTTACGAATTCCTTGGACCGACCGTAGAACAAATAATTCAATTTTAAGAGAGCTAAAAGTTAGCCAACGACTCTCTAGTAAAGTCCATCTCCAACAATTAAAATATTTTGGGCATGTTACGAGAGCAAACACAGAAAACATGGAAAGACTCATAATACAAGTAAAGGTAGAAGGCCGAAGATCACGAGGAAGATCCCCAACAAGATGGATAGATCAAATTACAGGAATATGCCAAAGACCTATGCATGAATTAAAAGAAATGACCAGAGACAGAGATCTCTGGAGACGGACAATACACGACATCACGTCGACCACTACACTCCCCCTGGGGGGTCAGGATTGAAGAAAGAGAGAAGAATATTATTTGCTTCGTTATCTACTATGGTAAATATTCTATTTGTGTGTGTTTTTGATACTTTTATTGTGACAAGAAACTTTGACCCCAAGTCTTGAACGTTATTTGTTTCTAATTTCAATAGTTCGTCCTTTCATAACGCAACCAGCCTCTCCGAAAATCAATACAACCTACAAAATGAAATGTAATAAAATATGAGTATTAAGTATGTAAACTTAATTTACTGGTTTACCTTTATCATTAGAAATACGCCGTTCTTTTTTCAACTGCCACAAAGTTTAGTTTAGAAAACTATTAGTCCTTTTTCAGCAATGTTTGAAAAATATGTCAACAATACAGATTTTGAATATTGTATTATTTTTCTCTCGTCACACCATGCAATAAATTCAGCGTATGTTTTTTCATAACACTCTGCTTTTTTCAGGCAGTAAACTTAAAGATATTTCATTTGCAGTTTCTGCCACTTCTGGTGGAATTAAATTAAACTCTTCGTCAATATCTATCTTTTGATTTTTCAAATACACAGAATTTTAAACAATAAAGTAAATAATGACATACAATGACAAATAATGTTAACAGCGGCTACTTCATTTTAAATTTTTTAGTGGGAATATAAATAGGCATATGTTTGGTTGTCTACAACCACAGGTTGCCAATCACAGAGCGTTTAATTAATTTATGCAAGCAACCCAGACAGCACAAGTACGTCCCATGGACGTCCGAAGGATCTTCTTCTTCTTAAGGTTCCATCTTCTAACGAAGGTTGGATATCAACATGGCAATTCTTATTTTACTTACAGCAGCTCTAAATAGTTGGCTAGAGCTCAGACTAAACCATTCCCTTAGATTTCGTAGCCAGGAGGTTCGTCTTCTTCCTACATCTCTTTTACCTTTTATTTTGCCCTCTATAATCAAACGTAGTAGCCCATAACGAGGACCTCTTAATATATGACCGAAATATTCAAGTTTCCGCCTCTTAATTGTCTGTACAATTTCTTCCCTCTTATTAACCCTATCAAGGACTTCAATATTGGTAATTTTGTCTACCCATGCTATTCGTAGCATCCTTCGATAACACCAACGCTCAAAAGCTTCCAATTTCTTAATCTCTAGTTGTTTCAATGTCCATGCCTCAGATCCGTAAAGCAAAGTTGTAAAAATGTAGCAGCGCAATAACCTTATCCTTAGATCCATTCTTAGGTCCATCCGAAGGATGTACCTCATTAAATGTCCGGACACCCCACGGACATCCGTTTACATAATTTGGACGTCCTCGGGACGTCCAATATGATCTAAATGTTATCAAAAAGTACGTCCCCTGGACGTCCCAGGGATGTTCATGGGGACGTACATAGTACATATACAGAACTTAATACGGACTTATATAGGACCTAAGAAGGATGTATTGGGGACATACATTGTACGTTCACATGGACCAGTACAGGACCTAAATGAGGATGTATACAGGACCTAAAGAGAACTTACAAAAAACTAATAAAACAAAAAGCAAAAATAAATGGGATTTTTATTTATTTTTATAAGTACATTACTCATACTTACTTTACAAATGTAGCAACTCACACCACAACCACAACAATTACCTATAAAATTCCTATATACCTACTTACAGACTATAATAATAAATTACCAAACTATAAACTAGTATCGAAAGCAATAAACTAATTCTAATTACAACCACAACAACAATAATTATAATTCGAGAAATAAAAGATTCCGAAAATGCTAGCTAAAAATAAAAATGCATTAAAAATCAACATAAATACAAGGAGATAAATAGTAGCGTCGTTAAAACATAACCACATTCTTCTTTTATCTTTTAATTTTTAAATTTCAGCTCCACTACAGAACAAAATTTTAGAGATACACTTACTTTACTTTATCGTGTCCGGACATGTCATTCATAAAATTTCGGCCCAGTATCGGGCTACGTCGGTTCCATCTTTGTTGGCGAGCCACAAATCTTCAAGGGTACATCGATGAGGACAGTTTCTGCATGTAAGAAGATGTTCCATATTCTGTGTTTCTCCACAGTCACAGTTCACATCATCTTGGTTTATTTTTCCCCATTTTGCCATGTTTGATTTTACTGTAGCAACCCCAGTTCTTATCCTATTTAAGGTTTTCCACGTTTTAAAGTCTAGCGTCTGGCCGGCCCATTGAACCTGGGGAAGTGGAAAATACTCAGGCGGTTCATCCTTCACTGTTCCAAGGAAGCTTTTCCTAGATTTTAGTCGCTTTCGTGGTGTTCGAGTTTTGTACAGGGCATGCCGATCGTCCGCGATCTGTTTAATTTTCTCTATGTGTTCTGCAGCGCCTCTGCGTGTTGAGGGTTCTGCAAAACCCGCTGCTCTATATAGATTTGAAAGTGGCGTTGGTTTCATGCACCCTGTTACTATCCTGCATGTCTCATTTAGCGCAGTATCAACTTGTTTGGAGTGGACAGATCTGCTCCAAACGGGGCATGCATATTCAGCAGTTGAGAAACACAGTGCCTGTGCCGTTGTTCTTAAAACGCCAGGACGTGCGCCCCATTTACTTCCCGTTAGCTTTCTGAGTATGCTGTTCCTAGTTGTTACTTTCCCTCTTGTTTTTATGCAATGTTGTCTGTAGGTGAGGGACCGGTCCAGAGTTACTCCAAGATATATAGGTTGGTTTGTGTGTTCTAATGTATTACCATTCCACACAATTTGGAGTTTTCGCTTGGCTTCCTTTGTGCGAAGGTGGAAAGCGCAGACTTGGGTTTTAGAGGGATTGGGTCTCAGAGAATTCTGCAGGTAGTACGCTGTCATTGTTTTTAAGACAGTTTCGAGTTTCTCCTCCACTTCTTTAAAACTATTTCCTTGAGCACATATTGCAAGATCGTCAGCATAGAGGAAGTGCTTGGTTTCGGTCGGAGTAGGTTGATCGTTTGTGTATATATTGAAGAGCATTGGTGCTAAAACACTTCCCTGTGGGAGGCCGTTTTTTTGAACTCTCCACCTACTTACTTTACCCTCCAGCATAACGAAAAAACGTCTATTTTGCAGTAAGGAATATACGACCTTTCCCAGATGGTGGTCATTGAGAGTATCGTATAATTTGCGGAGCAATGTTTTGTGCCTTACTGTGTCATAGGCTGCTGTCAGATCTACAAAAGCAGCCCCTGTTATAAGTTTTTCTTCAAAACCCTCTTTAATGTGTTCTGTTAATGCGAGGACTTGACCGGTGCAAGATTTGCCAGGTCTGAATCCTCCTTGTTGTGGGATGAGGTGCTTGTCGACATTTTTTTCTATTCTGGCGAGTATGAGTCTCTCGTATAGTTTAAAAAAGTGACACAATAGCGAAATAGGTCTGTAGCTACTGGGGTCTTCTGGATCCTTTCCTGGTTTTAACAAGGCTATTACTTTAGATTTCCTCCATGATTTTGGAATTTTGCAGGTTTTGCAGCACGTGTTATAAAATTGCAAGATCCAATTTTTGTGCTCCTTGGCCTAAATGCTTTATTTGTTCACTGCATATATCATCCACACCTGCAGCTTTCCCGTTTTTTAACCTGTTCAGGCCGTCGTGAAGTTCTTTTAGTGTAAAAGGAGTTCCTAGGTGGTTTGTCTCCGAATCCAATCTTCTCCTAGTGTTTGGGTCCTTATATCGGTTCGTAGTTCTTCCATTCGTAGATACAACTCAGCTATAGGATAAGGATTTTTCTCTGAAAGGGGCCTCTGTCTGTTTTCGTATAAATTAATGGTATTTAAAACTAAATATAACTTTTTAAAGAAAAGTTTAGTAGGAAGATATTATATTTTGTAAAAAATATGCTTAGGTAAAAAAATGACACAATTAACATCTAGAATACATCCCTAATGGGACGTACCTCGGACGACCTTATGGGACGTCCCTGGTATGTCCGACTAGAAATATCTCTTGTATGTCCCTCAGACGTCCAAAAGAAGTCCCGGGACGTTTGGGCTTTAAAATGGCATAAAATGGACGTCCCCGGGATGTCTTGTGATCTCTGGGAATGTATGTTGTGTTGTCTTTAATGAAAAAAATACTTTTAATGAATTGTTAACCTCAGACGCATCTAGAACTATGACTTAACCTCCGGCGGTTCATGAACTAAATACGGCACTGCCTATATGAACGTAATGTTTAAATTAAACATGCCACAAGAAAGTAGTTTCGGAAAATTGTTAATATTTATTATATTTACTTTTTACTTTTTAGTGCAATCAAAATTACATATCTCAGCGTTCCACTAACATTTTATAACCTATCTTGCTCCCCTAATTGCTAAATAAGTTACCATCACACTCAAAACCTCCCTAAATATTGAGAGTGACACAAAATAAATGTAGTCAAATTAACACAGTAATAAACGTAAAGTGCTTAAGGTAGATATTTTGTAGATTTAATGCTCCTTCGCCAATTCTTCAGATTTCTACATTATTGGAGGAAAAATGATTTTGTGAAGTCCACCAATATTTATAATAGTTTTTGTTTATTTGTTTAACCGTCGCTGTAACCACAGCAAATAAATAGTAAAATACACAGAATATCAAATATACCAAACGAAAACAGAACCATTAACGAATGCTGGTATGCCATTCAAAACTCGATTTTAGAGAACGTATAAGAGTCTTTGAAAACACCTACCATGTTGGCAAAAAATGAGTGGATGACACAAGAAATTCTAGATCTGATGGAAGTTCGACGGCAACACAAAAATAGAAATATTATCGAATATCGTGAAATTAATAAACGCATAAAATAAAAATTAAGCAAGCGAAAGAATCCTGGCTTGAGAATTTATGTAAAGAAATAGAAGACCTCAAAAAAAAGCATGACAGCTTCAACCTGCATAAGAAACTTAAATATACTGCCGGAATTAGAAAACAGAAAAATGCTCACATACTTAAAAGCGCGGACGGAAAAATTTGTGATCACGAACAACAGTGCAAAGAATGGGAGAGATACATCACCTTTTGACGATGCTTCTAGGGAAAATGCTCCAAATACTGCCTATTACAACCAGTTGGACAGAGGTCCCAATATACTGAATTCGGAAGTCGAAAAGGCAATACAGCAAGCCAAAAACAATAAAGCACCTGGACCAGATCAAATCCCTGCCGAACTACCTAAACTTTTGGATGAGGAAAGCATTGCCTGCTTAACCACTTTCTTCAACAAAATTTACAACGAAGGAAAAATACCAGATGATTGGTTAGAGTCACTGTTTATAACATTACCAAAGAAAAGCAGGCCCACCAAATGCAGCGATTTTAGACTAATCAGTTTGATGAGTCAGACACTGAAGATACTCTTACGAATTATACAAAACCGAGTATTTCTTCTATGCGAAAGTAAGATGGGTGATAAGCAATTTGGATTTAGGAACGGTCTAGAAACTAAAGAGGCACTATTCTGTATGCGCGTTCTATTACAAAAAAGTTGTGAATTCCGAAAGAATGTTTATGTTTGTTTCATCGACTTCGAGAAGGCGTTCGACAGAGTCCAACACAATACACTTTTCGACTGCCTACGGGAAGCAGGACTTGGCCACTATGATATAAGACTGCTGAAATACTTATATTACAATCAAGTAGACTCTATCCAAATTGGAGACAGTCCCACTGAAAAAATACCCATCAAACGTGGAGTACGGCAGGGTTGTGTTTTGTCACCCACTCTTTTTAATCTGTACTCTGAAGAAATCTTTAGGGAGGCTTTGGATGACAGACAAGAGGGAGTAAGACTAGGTGGAGAAGTAATCAACAATATTAGATACGCTGACGATACAGCCATTCTTGCAGAAAGTTTACAAGATCTCCAAACATTACTAAATCTTGTCAGTGAAGCAAGTTATCGGAGAGGCCTAAAAATCAACATTTCAAAGACAAAGTGGATGGCAGTTGGAAAGATCCATATAGATCAAGGCCTGCTTTCTCTTAATGGAGAAGAGATAGAAAGGGTAAATCATTTCAAATACCTTGGCAGCTGGTTAAATGTAAATTGTGACTCTGATGAAGAGATAATATCCAGGATCGAAATATCACGTAAGGCTTTTCTGACCTGGAAACCAGTTTTATGCAACAGAAACCTGTCAATGAACATTCGTAAGAAGGTCCTGAAATGTTATGTGTGGTCGATCCTATTGTATGGTTGTGAGACATGGACGTTAAAAACCACAATGCTAAACAAGTTAGAAGCATTCGAAATGTGGTGCTATAGACGAATCCTAAAGATATCGTGGGTTTCGCACACTTTCAATGAAGATGTTCTTCAAATGATCAACTCAGAACGTCTGCTCATAAACATCATAAAGAGGAGAAAAACAGAATACTTCGGCCATATAATTAGAGGACCCAAATACCATTTACTTCGCCTTATAATACAAGGAAAAGTGGAAGGAAAGAGATGGATTGGTCGAAAGCTTTCATTGCTGCGTAATATTAGACAATGGTGTGGTTTCACAGTAGAAGAATTATTTCGCGCAGCAGCCGACAGAGAAAGGTTTCAGGAAATTGTAAGCATGATGACGGTCAACGTCTGAATACGGACATGGCACCCAAAGAAGAAGAAGTAACCACAAGGGATATTAGCGACCTAAAAAATATAATACACGTAAAGTTAGAACAAATTACAATAATTGATACAGTCCTGAGTCTTTAAGATAACTTTTTGTGTTTTTAATGTTCATGTTTTTTCCTAAAGCTTCCTTTATATTATGTGGGATAGTGTGTTTCTTTCTTGCTGCTTTATATGTTTTTCAAGGAGTTAGTATATGCTTCACGGAGTGTGTTTCTTGACAATTTTCACACATTGGCGGCACAGTTCGCGTAAAGAGGTGTTTATGTGTAAAGTTACTGTGTCCTAGTCGCAAATGTGTTATTCTCACTTGGTCATGTCTATTCGCTGTGGGTTGGAGCCACGGTTTCGCTAATTTTTTGATTTTCTTGAGTTTATTTTATGATGCACTCCACTATTTTGCCACAAACTTAACACTTTATATTTTAAAATTTTTATTTCAAATCCGTTATAAAAGGTATATAATAAAATACTCAAACGGGCTATCACAATTAAATTACAGAACGTTTTCGGAATGTTAATTCCATCATCAGTGTAAACCGGTATACATGCTATGAGCCACCAAAACGTTGAAGTTTTGGAGAAAAATGTTGGTTTTATGGCGTATGTATTTTAAAAAAAAAACAGCTTTTTCGTGTTCTGTCCAATCATTAGCTGTCGCAATAGCTTCAAATTGTCTAAGGTATATGGACCAAGAAGACTTTCCATCGAATGGTGGCAATTTGAATCCTATATTATATGTCGTTTCAACTCTAGGTGATTCTACTTTCACTACGGGATCTAAAATGACTGCATTAACTGGTGGTAGCACTTTCGTAGTTATCCTAATCTCTAATTGTTTAATCTTCTCTTCTACATCGTTTACATTTTTCTATATCTTATCGATTGTTCTAGAAAATTCTTCAAATTTAGTAAATAGTAAACTAAATAGGTTAATATAAATAATAAACCATAATAAGGGATAATAAAAACTGCAGTAGGAAACAAAATATAATGAACATAATTTCTACAATCAGTCAGTCAGTCAGTACAATATATACAATGATTAAGAAAGTATATTATAATATTTACTTAAGCTCAAAGACAATCAATGAATTCTAAATATATTACACATAATTTTTGAATAAACTCGCCTTGGTCCTTTCAAAGCAGCAGCTTCAATCTTTCTTGCAGTGGTAACAAGAACATGTGACGGCCGATTTGAACGTTAACGTTCTAACTCCATCAACGCACAAAACCTTTGCTGACACATTTTCTGTCTCCATGATATTGCAGCACTGGCCTACTGATGTTATCGGTTGGCTAGAGGAGGTTTTTGATAATGACGGTATGGCCCAACTTTTGCAAAATCCACGACAAGCGTTTGTTGTCATGAAAAATTCTACGCAGTCCGGAATGTTGACTCTTCTAGTATGACCTGGAACAATAGAAAATATGTTAAAAAATGTAGAGAGTAAACAGAAAACACAATACAAACAGTTTCAAACATACATAAATAACCTAATATAAATCTGGCCTCACAATATATATATATATATATATATATATATATATATATATATATATATATATATATATATATATATATATATATATACAGTGATTGATTAGTGTGAGGAAGCCCAGTATATCTGTTATAGTAAAAATTACAAAAAAAAAGTTTTGGACAAAAATTGTAGGCAGGTTTAAACTCCACATTTTAGAATTAGTTACAATCTTACAGGGTGTTTCATACGATAGTGGCAGACCAATCTTATGTTTTTTTTAATGAAACACTCTGTATATTTTAAATTTGAAATCGGCTTCACTTCCACATCACAACAATGTAAAGTTTTATTATACTATACCGGGTATTTAAAAAGTTATATCCAATATTACCTGAAAATCGTATCAAATTTAACTCCCTGTATAATTAAAAAGAAGTACAGGAACATTGCAACAATATATTGCAACCATAGTTTTTTGAATAATTGTTAAAAATTATAAAACATATTCGATTTCGTAATATTCGTTAAATCAAATAAAGGGTAAGTTAAATGCAAGTACATTATTTTCTTGGCAATGTTAAATAGAACACTCTGTATTTTATATCACTATCGAAAAGTACTAATATCGTACTTCAAATTTTATAAAGTACTCCCTATACCTAAAGTTATCAGTTTTCTAGATATTTTTATTTTTCTATCAAAGTATTAATTTGGTAGATAGTTTAACGTTTACCAATAATTATTGTGAGTTGGCCATGATTGAATTGTCAGGAACTGACAGTTTGACAATATTGTTTATTAATTTAGTATTGGGGTACACCATAAATAAGCAACAATTATTATTTAGTAATTCAGTAATTAATCCAATTTAAATTAGCAATAATGAATTTTACTACTGATGAAATGGTAGATATAATCTGGATATTGGGGGAATGCAATAAAAATTCATTACTATCAGCTAGAAATTATCAAGAACGGTTTCCAGAGAGGCGGCAACCTAGACAAGATACATTTAAAAAATTGAAAGATCGATTTAACCGCACTGGTTCAGTGAGTTATGAAAAACATGAACGAACAAAAACTAGTGTGACAAAGGAAAACGAAATTAGTGTGTTGATGGCAGTTACAGAAAATCCACACACATTGGAGTATTTCCATTAAACAAGAACTTAGTTACTACTCTGTTCAAAACATTCTATCTAAAAACAACATGCACCCTTATCATATTCAAAAGCACCAAGAATAAAATAATGATGATTTTCAGAAACGAATGGTATTTTGTGAATGGACTTATTGGACAAATTATTGAGCAGAGAGATTTTTTTGATTATGTCCTATTTGGCAATAAAGCTACATTCCATCGAAACGGTTCTGTTAATAGGCATAACTGTCACTACTATTCAACAAGTAATCCATACCACATAGTAACAGATAGTTAAACAAGATGGTCTCTAAATGTGTGGGGAGGTATCGTCGGTAACCATGTAGTAGAACCATATTTTTTTTAAGATAACTTAAATGGTGAGATTGATTTAAATTTGATCGTAAATTAGTTACCGATATTATTAAAATAGGTTCCACTTAATATACATGAACAAATGTGTTGTTATTTAACATATATAACGTGTTGTTATATAATAATATACATGAACAAAAATTTTACATGACGGTGCTCCTGCGCACCACAACGAATTAGTACGTAGTTAACTTAATGATCAGTTTGGTGAAAGATGGATCGCAAGGGATGGACCGGTAAGCTGGCCTCCAAGGTTAGCAGAATTCAATAAAATGGATTCATTTTTTTGGGGTTACGTTAAGAACGAAGTATATAAAATACCTCCACCAACAAGGGATGATATGAAAAATAGAATCCGAATTGCATTTCAAAATACTTCTTTACAAGTGCTTAGTAATGAAAGCAACTCTTTCAGTGACCGATTTCAAGTATGTTATATGTTTCAAATGGTCAGTTTCTGACAAATCAATCATGCCCAACTCACAATAATTGTTGTTAATCGTTAAAATATCTACCAAATTAATATTTTGATGGAAAAATAAAAATATCTAGAAAATTTAGTAGTACAATATTACTACTTTTTGATAGTGATATAAAATACAGGGCGTTCTATTTAAAATTACTAAGAAAATAATGTACTTGCATTTTGACTTATCCTGTATTTGATTTAACGAATATTATGAAAATGAATATGTTTTATAATTTTTAACAATTATTAAAAAACTATTATTGTAATAGATTAATGTTCCTGTACTCCTTTTTAATTATACAGAAAGTTAAACTTGATACAATTTTCAGGTAATATTGGTTATAACTTTTTAAATACCCAGTATAACATAGAAAACTTAGCACAGCAAAAGAACATGTGGTAATTGTACATGTATATAAAAAATTATGTAAAAAAATTTAAGTAAAAAATATTAAAATTAGTATGCAAGAGAACTAGAAAGATCGTAAGATCTTAGGTAACATTATTAATAAATTAAGATTGAAATATAATATTTAAAAGTAAAATGAAGTTACCAGTCTTTGGATTATAAGGTGCTCTAGCTAAATGAAAAGCAACAGGTTTAAAACCCACGCAAACAACGTGAAGACACAGTGGCCTTGAGGTTAAAATTTTTTTTGATAGAACAGCAAGGCAGTTACCAACCTCTCGTGCAATAGAGCGGTACATTTAAACAATATAATAAATTTGGGTGACAACTTGTCGGTAAAAATCCAAAAATGAAAGGAAAAGATGGTTAAGATCACCATTTTCCCCCCAGTGCTCGGTTGTGAGATACAATCAATAAAAAAGCGAGGTCAATCCAAAATATCATATATTAATTATGATTGTGTCCTGCGAAGCTCTATTTTAATTTGGCAGTATGTTCTCCTGCGTTTTTTACTTCGGTTTTGTTTCTAATCCATTTGTTTATTTTTTTGTCTATAAGTCTCGCCCCGAGCATTGATCTTACCATCGCTCTTTGTGCTTTTACTAATTTATCCATATAAGACTTGATGAGTGTCCACGTCTTTGAGCCATACGTGAGTATAGGGGGGATAGACTGATCGTAAATTCTGGTTTTCAAATATTGTTCTATTTTAGTGCTTGTCAAGATTCAACTCAGTTTTCCAAATCCTGCCCATGCTAACCTTATTCTTCTGTTAATTTCGGCAGTTTGATTTTCTTTGTTAACTTTCATTATCTGTTCCAGGTAGATCTATTTACTTATTCTTTTTAAGCTTATGTCGTTCAACGTTATTTCTCTAATGTTCGGTGTATTTGTCATTATTTTTGTTTTTTCCAAGTTCATCTTATGACCTTTTTTTTCGATGCTTGAAATAGTTGCGTCATCATTAACATTTATTCCTTTATCTACCCAGTTAATGTATTTGAACACGTTTTCCAGTTTAAGTGTAAATAGCTTTGGTAAAATAACATCTCCCTGGCGGACTCCTCTGTTGATTGGTATAGCTTTGGTTTTCGCATCTATTTGTATTTTCATTGTAGCTTTCTTGTAAATATTATGTATGAGCATTTCGTATCGGGAGTCTAACCTGCAGTTGTTCATAGCTCTCTCTATTGCCCAAAGTTCTATGGAGTCGAATGCCTTTACATAATTAACGAAGCTAATGTATAAGTTCGAGTGATATTCATTGGCTTTCTCTATTAGCGTTCTGACTGTAAGAAAATGATCCGCTGTACTGTAACTCTTTCGGAATCCTGCCTGTTCTACCGGTTGATAGCTATCGTGCTTCGACGTTAACCTGTTAGTTATTACTCTCATAAACAGTTTGTACATTTGGAACAGCAGGGAGATTGGCCTATAGTTCTTCAGATCTCCCCTGTCTCCTTTTTGAAAAGAAGTATTGTCAAACTTTCATTCCAATCATCTGGGACTTCTGCTCTGTATGAATGCTTAGGTCCTGGTTATTGTGAAAGATGTTAATAAACTTTAATTTTTAATGAAAACAACGTAGCAAAAACGGTGTCACATCCAGTAAAATAGTGGAGAACTAAAATATTTTTAACAGCTATTGTTAGATGACAAACTTTCTGAAGTATATACCAAGTTTGGTAGAGCCGGTTTTAGAACATAAATTGTCATATTTTCTGGAGTGAGAGCCGTAACTAAAACAAGAACGTTAACGTCTTCTATGACAATGACTGCCATTTGATTCTGTCGGTAGGTTTTATTCTATTATAAATGTTCTGTCGGTAATCAAGCACAAAACTGAAAAATTATAATGTTTTATTTATCTTGCACCTGTTTAATATAAAAAAACCTGTTTAATATAATATAATTAAATTAATTACTTACTTAAATTTTTACAACTTTTTATACTATTTTTTTTTTATTTAATAAATGAAGATAACAATATAAAAATAAATGCGAGAAAATATGCACGTGAGCTTTTATACTATTGCTGTATACAGTGAATGTAGGTAAAGTACTCCTTACCTAAAGTATCTAGTTTAAAGGTAGCATCAGTGCTACCAACTTTTTTAAAAGCAGTGCTACCAACTTTAGTAAAAAAGAAGGTTGATTTCAAAAAATTAAACTGCAATAAACAAAATTTTGAACCTGGTTCTTTGCTACACAGGGTCCGATCACTTTTGTAAATATGATATTTATAATCAGCGATATATTATTCAATATTTGACAGCATTTGTACAACATTTGTATTTTAAATACAAAATGCAATTTTTCATTTCTTCATGATCTAATTTACAAAATCTCCTGACGCTCTCAAGAATTAAATGCATTAAACTGCATCTTAATCCGTCTTAATGCGCCAATTTTGAAAGCTTTATTGCTACATTTCCTCGACTAGTTGGCCCGGGCAGCAGCAAGCGGGCAGCACATACCCTAGGAACGGCCCTGTTTTGAAATATACATAGTAAAAAAAGCCTTATTTATTAGTAAGATAGGGTGTAATCCAAAAGGGATCGAAAAGTGGGAAAAAAAACTAATATTAAAAACTTAAGAAGACAAATCAACAAAACATTATATATAAAAATTGCATAGAAGTTCATGCAAATAATAAAAATCCTTTAACTTCCAAACAGTAAACGTGTTACATATGTCCAACAAAAAAAATGCCGAAAGCAATTAGTGAAAATTGCAATAAAAAAGTAGTTAATTAACTTTGTTAATTGTTTTCCCGGACAAAAGGTAATCCTTAACATAATTCTTGTTGAAAAATCTTTAAAAGATTCAAAATAAATTTAAAATAAAGCTGTGGGGCATTTGATTACTCTCAGCGCATTTTTAAACCAAACCCTTGAAAGATAATCCTTCTTGCAAATTGCAACTGAAGATTTGTTGTGTAATACAATAGTAAGTAAACCAAGCCCAGACTGCCGGATTTCTGTGAAAATGAATTTCATTCGGAAATCCATCATGCGAATTTCATTTGAAACAAATCGCCCGAACAAATAAAAATATATCGATGTGATTGTCTTGTCTTTATTGGGTCAATATTTTACTACCATAAAAGCAGTACGTGTATGTAGAAAACAATGAAAAAAATTATTTTGTTCTTTTGAACTTTTTCAACAGTTCAAAAATATATTTAAAACGATAAATGGAAAATTGATTATATTAGTACCTAAAGTTTTAGATACGAGAAATATAAATAAACACTTAGACTAGAAATACATGCTTATGTAAATAACTTGTTTTGTTTATATACAGGGTCTCCCATACTAATTTACCCTGCTATATCTCTTAAACGAATAGATAATTTCGAATGGGACAAAAAGTGATCTATTCTACTTGTAAAACACATTATTATAGTGTAAAAAAAATCATCCCCTAAATATTCATCCCTTAGTTACAACCCCTAACTTTAATTTTTTTAATAGCACCCGGTATATTTTTTTATAGTTTTTGATGTGGTCTTCTATCGTCTATGCAACAGATTTATTAAAAATAAAATCGGTTTGTAAATAATCAAGAAATCAATTAATTTTTTATTTTTGTTAATTAATTGTCCCAGACTAATTTATCCAGGCTATATTTATTAACAAAATAGAGATTTTTTAAAGGGACAAAAACTGGTTTATTCCATTTGTAATACACTTTAATATAGCGATGAAAAAATCATCACCTAAATATTAATCCCTTAGTTACAACCCCTAAATTAATTTTTTTAATAGCACCTTGTACATTTTTTTCTAGTTTTGGATGTGGTCTTCTATCGTCTATTTAACAGATTTTTTTTAAATAAAATGGGTTTGTAAGGTATCAAGAAAACATCAGTTTATTTTTTGTTTTTGTTAAATTAATCAAGATAGCCTTAAAAAATAGAATAGAAAAGAAATATGCTTTATTGTCACTGAAATTAGATAAATCGTCAATATTACAAAATAAAAGAATGAAAGTAAAACAAAAATAATTTATTGCAAACTTTAAATAAATTGCATTGCATATTGAACATACTACTCGTACAAATAAAATACAACCTTGGAAACGATAAAACTTAAAGGAACAATAAATGCACTAAAAATTACATGAAAAAATAAATCCAAAACATAAACTAACTAACATTATTTATATTAAATGTTCGAATTATAACCCACCTGCTGCAACACACATTTCGAATCGTTCCAGAAGATTTCTGGTACATGTGGCTCGAATCATTTCGGGAGTAATTTGGTGACATGATGGTCTTATTTTTTGTTTTAATTCCTCTAAATTTTGCGGTTTTGATTGATAAACAATATCTTTTATCGCTCCCCAAAAGAAAGGGTCAAGAGGTGACAAATCACATGAACGTGTGGCCCACATAATTTTTGGAGAGTTGTTTGCTATCCAGTGATTATCAAAACGGTTTTATAGGTGGTCGCTAACGATTCTTGCATTATGGGGAGGAGCTCCGTCTTGTTGCCACCACATTTCTTGACGCTCATGAAGAGGAATATCTTCTAGCAAATCGGGTAGAATGTTTTCTAAAAAGTCTAGATATCGAACACCTGTTAAAGTGCCGTTAAAAAAGTAAGAACCTATAACACGGCCATTAAATAAACCGCACCACATATTTATACCCCAAATATTCTGAAATCTTGTTTCCATCATCCAATGTGGGTTCACGGGAGACCAATAATTGGAATTGTGACGGTTCACAACACCATTATTGTGAAATCTAGCCTCATCACTCCACAATATTTTTGATAAAAAATGTGGATCATCACTGATTTTTAACATCATTTTTGCAAGAAACTCAAGACATCTTTGGTCATCACCAAGCTGTAATCCTTGAACTAGGTGCACTTTAAAAGGATGATACTTAAAATCTTTGAGAATTCTATGCACAGAACTTTTTGGAATGCCACATTCACTGGCGAAGGTTCTAACAGACCCCTTGGGATTAAAATTAACATATGCTAGCACATTAATAAGGTTTTGGTTACATCTTACTGTGCGTTCAATTGTACCTCTTTTATTATTAGGAAAATGTCCCTGTCTAAGTGAGCGTTCCAAATTCTTAAAGGTTTTTTCGCTTGGAATGTTTCGATTTGGAAACCTTTCTTGATATAATTGTCCGGAAATTCTCCTATTTTTTAGGCATTCTCCATAAATCAAAATCATATCAACGTACTCCTCGGGCGAAAATAAATAAGGCATATTGAAATGTTATAGATACACAATTACAACAAATATAATTATTACTGGTCTAATACCAAACGTCAAAAATAATAATTGTTAATTTGGCAGATCGAATCATGGCAACTTGAATTAAGAGTAATATCACAGAATAATAAACAATCAGAATGCCCACTCTCCATGGAAAATTAAGTACGCGCATCTCGTTGGCGCAGACATTCCGCCATGTTTTAGAGGGAACGGAGGGAACCAGTGTTGTTTATGTGGTGTGCATAGAAAAATTAACCCGGTTTAATTGACTTACGGCAATCATAGACATACTATACAATTATATTAACATTGTTAAATATAATAACAAATAATAATATAATTAAACATAAATATAAACAATTACATAACCTTACAAATCATATGTCTGTGTTATGTGTTTCCTTCTAAAACATGTTTTAGAAGGAAATTTTAGAAGGAAGGAATAACCGCAAAAGTTTTTCAAATATTGTGGCTTTATTATAAAAGATTGTTTTTTTTTTTAATTTTTGCACCCTTAATTTTGCACACTGGAAGATAACGTATGCTCCTACAAAGACCAAATTTTGAAAAATTAAAAATAATGTTTAAATAAAAAGGGTGTGTAAGAAGTTATACTACGTAGTTATAATACTAAAATTTTCAGTGATAATAAAGCATAATATTTCTTTTCTATTCTATTTTTTAAGGCTATCTTGATTAATTTAACAAAAATAAAAAATAAACTGATATTTTCTTGATACCTTACAAACCTATTTTATTTTTAAAAAATCGATTGAATAGACGATAGAAGACCACATATAAAACTATAAAAAATGTACAGGGTGCCATTAACAAATTTAAGTTAGGTGTTGTAACTAAGGGATGAATATTTAGGGGATGATTTTTTCTTCGCTATATTAAAGTGTATTACCAATGGAATAGACCAGTTTTTGTCCCTTTAAAAAATCTCTATTTTGTTAATAAATATAGCCTGGATAAATTAGTCTGGGACACTTAATTAAACAAAATAAAAAATTGATTGATTTCTTGATTATTTACAAACCGATTTTATTTTTAATAAATCTGTTGAATAGACGATAGAAGACCACATTCAAAACTATAAAAAAATATACAGGGTGCTTCTTCTTCTTCTTCTTCTAGTTCCTATCCGTTTCGGATGTTGGAAATCATATTGGCAATCATAACCTTGCTCGCTGCGGCTCGAAACAGCTCCGTTGAGGTTTTCTTAAACCATGTTCTTAAATTCCGCAGACATGATATTCTCCTTCTACCGGGTCCTCGCTTACCTTTGACTTTACCTTGCAATATAAACTGTAGCAATCCTTCTGTAGCAGGGAGTAACGGTGCTGATTTCTCATAACGTGTCCCAGATATTGCAATTTTATGCGTTTGATCGTAAACACAATCTCTGGTTCCTTCTTCATTTTTCCTAGAACTTCCTTGTTCGTGATCCTTGCTGTCCATGATATTCTCAGCATTCTTCTATAAAGCCACATCTCAAATGCTTCAAGTTTTTTAATAGTGGCGTCTGTAAGCGTCCATGCCTCCGCCCCGTACAGCAACACAGAGAAAACATAGCATCTCAAATATCTCATTTCTGTATCAAGGGATATGTTGTGACTTTTAAAGATGACGCTCATTTTGTTAAAGACCGTTCTTGCCTTTCCTATGCGGCACTTTATTTCCTGTAAATTGCTCCACTGTTCGTTAATAATAGTTCCCAGGTAACAATATTGTTTTACTCGCTCTATCTGCGTCCCATTAATGTATATATGAGCCCCATTTATATTCTCCTCTCTGATAATCATTTGTTTCGTTTTGTGGGTATTAATGTTTAGTCCGTACTGTTGACTGTACTCGTTTATTCTGTCCATTAGCCTCTGAAGTCGCTCTAAACTATCTGCTATCACCATGGTGTCGTCGGCATATCTAACATTGTTTACTCTTTTACCATTTAGAAGGATGCCTTCGTCTATTTCGTAAAGAGCCTCGTTAAAAATTTTCTCTGAGTACTTATTAAATATCAACGGCGATAGGATACATCCCTGTCTAACTCCACGTAGTATTTTTATGTGATCTGTTTCTTCTCCGTTAATTTTCATGTATGCGGTCTGATTCCAGTAGAGTTCTGAAATTATTCTGAGGTCTTTGTTATCCAGGTCTGCCTCTTTTAAAATGTTTATCATCTTTTGATGTTGAACTCTGTCAAATGCCTTTTCGTAGTCGATCAAGCACGCGTATACTTCGCAGTTAACGTCCCTGCATCTTTGAATCAGTACCTGTACTCCAAAAAGCGCCTCTCTGGTACCCACTGCGGTAAAGAAGCCGAACTGTCTGTCCGATATTTGTTCCTCGCACTTCTTATAAATTCTTCCATGGATGCTATGCCCACAGGGTGCTATTAAAAAAAATTAAAGTTAGGGGTTGTAACTAAGGGATGAATATTTAGGGGATGATTTTTTTCAACAAATTTAATATTAATATTTCTCACATCCTCTAAACTATGGCGCACCCAGGGGGTGTTTTGTGGGTTAAACCCCCCAGGGCATATAAAGTAAAAAATTTATAAAGAATAGTAGGAAAATGTAACTTGTCTTTCACACACAATACAAAAACGCTAATTTAATAATTAAATTACCACTTTAAATATGTAGAATACAATAATTATTATATAAATACACAATAATTAATAATATTGTTCATTATATTTAGATATACATACCTACTATTAGGCTTATGGCAAAAGTAGACAGAACGAGTCTGCTGCGAGTAGCATGCGCCTACAGGTAGGGATGATTCGATACTACCAAATACTCATATTATGAAATTATAAATACTTATATTATATACACACAGTCTTATTTACATATTTTAAAAACTGCAGAGTCAGGACGCTGTAATGTTGCTCATAATAATGATTTATTAAATACGTAGTTGAATATAAATTTGATACCATCCATTCACGAGGATTATTAGGGAGAGGTGGGGGAATATCGACTACTTAAGATAAAAGTTTTATATACTGTTTTCTATAGCTTTTACGAATTTAAAACTTATAATGTGGACATTTAGTTCATTCAATTACCAATTACTGCTTCAAAAATATAAAATAATTACAAATATTTTAAAAAAACATATTTTTGAAACTCAAAAATTTCGGGTAATATCGATCAGTTGGGTAATATCGACAATGGAGATGTCATAAGTATAAAACACATGTTTCTTTAGTACATTCACAGTTTGAGCAAATATAAAGAGTAGGATTATCCGCTTCCGTGCAGTCTGCATGAGCACAGAGACCACAAAGACGACATCTTTACCATAATTACTTTGATCCAAACTCCGAACATACTGCATATAGTTCGCTTTCTCTTTTTTGGTGTGCTTTCACGCCATAAGTCTTCTTCTTGACTAATTTTTCTGTTTTTATCTTAGTAGCTCCAATTGTTCGTTTAACAACGTGCTTCTTTTGCTTTTTTTGTTCATTATTTTCCAATTGTTCTTTTAATAGTGTTGATGTCAAAATGGTCAAGTGTTGAGTTCGCATGCTCCCAATTTTTGTATAATTACTGACTGGTAGTGCCGTAGAGGGCATAGTTCACTGAAAGCCATACGAGATAAGCTTTCATTTTTTAGCTGCACACATTTATCCTTATCGTCGCTCAGATCAATGTCTGAAACTTTCTCTAATTTTGATTCGGATAAAGTGTTTGATGTGTATCGGGTAGAGAAGACACATTATCTTGATATTTTTCAACTTGTAACGATATATTTTGCTTACTTTAAGGTAAGAACATGGGAATAAAGATAGTTCAAGAAAAATAAACGCTACTTGTGCGAACGGCACTCAGGGTTTGTTAGGAGAGCTGGGGTCGTGGATAAGTAAAAGATAAGGGGGTTGGATTGGGGCAACTGCAAAAAAATTAAATAAAGAGTCATGAATTTCTTGGGACAAACAAAACAAAAAGAAACAGGAAACACCTCTAGAAATTTAATATAAGGCGCCACTTTGAGGTGCCTAAATATACCTATTACAACCACTAGTTGTAACTAGGGAAATAATTATTAAACATAAAAGCATATCTTTTTCAAATAAAGCTCAAAAAAGGGGTTAGTTAAAAAACTAAACAAAATGTTATGAAAACAAAATTTAACATTTATTGTGTCGTACCACAAACAGTTACAAAACATAGAGAATACAAGAATACTCAAAAAAATAATACAAAAATATTATCTCAATAGTCGCAAAATACAAAAATACAAAAAACTTACATGTCATCCGTTTACAAACTCCAGTAGTTGGAGATACTACATAAACTTACAAATGTTACCGCATAGAAATTAACCTTTTTTTATAACAAACAAAACGAATAAATATCGAAAATAATAAAGCTAGCTGTCATATGTTAACATTAAATTTTAAAAACTGAAAACAAATAAAATAACAGCTAAAGTCAAAACCCAAAATTTACAATATTTAATATTACTATTTTATAAAATTTTATGAAAGCGATTATTATAAAAAAATGTTTGTCTTTACTTTAAAATTTGAGACAAAAGTTACCTTAATTCACAAAAAAATTACACTAAGACTTATATAACCATAACTGGAACTATACTGGAACTGGAGGCTTCACTCTCTCTGTGTAACGAACACACGAACAAATCCATCTCCAAACTTCCAAAAAGCCTTGGATGACAACCAGGGAAAAACAAAACGAGGATGGAAACGATTCTTCCAATCCTCACTCAAAACATTAACTGAACCATTAACTGCTACAAAACTACTTTTCACTGCTACATATTTCCATAAAAAGGGGCCAAAAACAGAAAACTACAAATTCAACGGATGAATTTGGATCCACACTTAAGCCTACAGCGACCCAAGTAATGACGAAATTATCTTAAAAGTTCGTTCACATAACTTGAAATAAAACAAAACGCTGAAATAACAAAACACAATGAAAATTAAAACATAAATTATTAATTATTAATTTGAAAACGCAGTACTTCGGGCGAAATAAATCAAATAATATCGAGCAAAATACGCAGCCACGAAATAAATAAACAACTCCAAAATGGTTTTTATTCTCGAGCCGACTTAAGAAGAAATTGAAAACATATTTGGGTTTAATACGTACGATAGAAAGATACATTAAAAATATTCTTCGATTTTTTAAACATATATGAGGGGATTTCAATGTATTACATATACGAGGGGATTTCAATATACACCAAAGAATCAATGAATTGCAAATGTTATAAAATACTGGTATAGATATTAATTCTTCTTCACAAAAAGTATGGGTAGTGAAGGGAAAGATCGATTGGGGTTCGAAAAACATTTACAGTCTTCTCAACAGACGCAGCCCCATTAAAGGCATTTTTAACAAGTTCAACAACGTCTGTTGTATTGATTTTCTCATATATTTTTTTTTTGTTTAATGTACTTGTCACATTCTTGGTAGTAAGCTGTCTTAAATTGAGAAAAAACGTGATATCTAAAGGCTAAAGATGGTGGGAGGTGTGCGGTGGCAGTGAAAGGAGATTTATTCCGGTGTCGCGACAAAAATTGTAGGAAGCCAGACTTGAACGCGTTGTGTGGTTATCTAGCACTAACAGAACTGGATGGTTTTTGAAAACATTAACTTGCCGCTGAAAATGTTTCAACTATTCGAAGAAAAGTTGTTACGTTATCCATTCTGATTTGGAACATCTGTATATTGTCTCAATAGGACCGTTTTTATGGAAACCGTCTTTCATCCGATTTCTTCTATAAATAAACATAGGTGGAATATTTTGACCTGAGGCACAGAAAGCGCATACTAGCGTCGTGGTTTGTCCTCATTTTCTTCTTCTTTGAGTGCCTCTCCTATCGGAGATTGGATATCATTAGGACGATTCTGATTTTATTTACTGCTGTTTTGAATAATTCGATAGTGGTACAGCCAAACCACTCTCTTAAATTTCTCATTTAGGACATTCTTCTAGAGCCTAGATTTCTGCGTCTTTATTTTTCCTTGCATTATATTTTGTAGGAATGTGTACTTTTGTCCTCTCATCAGGTGGCCTAAATATTTAATTTTTTTTTATATTTAGTATAACTTCTTGATCGTTATTTATTCTGCGTATTACCTCTTCATTTGTAATTTTATCCACCCAACTTATTTTTAATATATGGCGGTAGCACCACAGCTCAAAGCTTTCAAAAGTTTTAACATTTCTCTGTTTAAGAGTCCATGCCTCAACACTGTAAAGCAAAGTACTGAATACATAACATTTTAACATTCTAGTTCGTAGATGAATACTAATATCACGATTACAAAATATTTTTTTTCATTTTTATAAAGGTAGACCTGGCAATTTCAATACGTCTTTTTATCTCGTGATTTTGGTCACCTGTTTCATTGATGAGGGTTCCCAAGTATTTAGATTCGCTTACTTTTTCGAGTTGGGTACCGTTTATTGCGATACTAGTGTCATGTATTGGATTCTTACTGAATTTCATATATTTGGTTTTTTTGACGTTCATCTTTATGCCGTAGTTATTACATATCTCATTCATACTTTCTACTAGATGTTGTAGAACTCGTAGATTGTAGATAGTCCTTGTGAACCACCGATAATTGCATCAACTTGTTTCTGGCCTTTGACAGCAACAATTTTACAGGGAATATGAACATTACTGTTACCCTCTCATCAACTTGAAAATTTGATGACATTTAAATTTGTAACAATCACATAGAGTTGCCATGTTTTCGTAAAATATCTTTAGTTCTTCACGATTAAAGCAGTAATTCCACTCAAATTGTTGCTTCTGGTTTACGCAAACTGAGTTCTGGATGACGGTGCATAAATGAATAAAACCAGTTTTTTCCACACATTTTCGTTACCATTTTAAATGGATGTTTAATTTTGTTTTGCTCTGCATATTCAAAACCATTTGATGTATGGTACGGACGTAAAGCCAAAAAACGCCTTTGACAGTTCTAAAATTCTATATTCATATTCGGATACCTCTTCCTTGTTAAAAACAGCTTTTCGTTCTAGTGTACTTCATTTGGCCTTAAAACGACCTTTTAATTGGCCTTGCAATATTCCATAAGGGATGTTGTATAACTTGGATGCTCCTCTTATCAAAAGTATTTTGTCAGCTATATCGCTGAGTTTTGTTTTGCTGTGGTATGTTCGTGGCATCTAAAATAAATAACATCAACTGAGATCCATCAGAATTATAATAACTAGACGTTTCACGTAGGTAGCTCAAGATCAATCTAAACTAATTGTCATTTGTAGTACCGATACAAATCTTTTGATGTCGCTATACTCCACATTTAGTCTATACTCTGCAATTTAGGTTTAGAACCAAACTAAAAATTATAATTGTCAATCGCTAACTATCAGTAACAGTAATAATAATTGATTGTTTGATTTGATGGTTATTATTGCAAAGAAATCAAACTAACCTTGGTTTAATATATCTGGGTTATTGTTAGCATTAACCTGTGGCTTAGTGTTATAAAAAATCCTAATTTAGATATGATGAATTCCACAATTCCACTACAGTTTTTAAAACAAAACGAATATGAAGATTAGTTTGCTTCTACATGGAGTCATAGCTTGTACCAAAATGCAATTTCCTAGAACAAATAACTGATTGATTTTGGATTCTTCTTCTAATCTACATCCCAGAAGTATTTCAATGTTGTGCGCGGAAGCAAATGTAATATAAAGTAAGTAACCCTAATATGACATTACTTTGTAATTAATAAATATTATTTTACTTGAAGTGAATCATGGTATAAATTATTATATCAACTTTTTGTTTATTCTTCAACAAGTAGAGATGCACAATCTACACACATGCTTCAATCATTTGAGATACTCTATTGTAGTATATAAAATTGTACAATTTTCAGTGGTAATAAAGCATATTTCTATTGTATTCTAAATTAATATACAAAGTTGTTTGACATGTATTAAATAAATAATTATATTTTGTTTTATTTTTCGTAAATGGTATTGTGTATATTTGGATTTAAAAATAATTTGCACCTTTTAAAATTTAAAATGCAATTTTTTTTTCAAATATACCAAATTATATTTAAATATGTATTTTAAGCTTTTTGAAATTCCCGCGTAATTTCCCGCTTGAATTAGTTCCGATACAAATATCTTGGAGCGCTGAATTTCATATCTTAATAAAGTATGATCGTGAAGCATCTAGAGGTAGGTGATTTGTGGGTAATATCGATCACGTTGGGGTAAAATCGACTACTATGGTCGAGTTTATCCGAAATTGTGCTCATTGTTGATATTAACTTTTTTAGAAAACCTGAACATATATGATTTTGTGATATCTGTATTCTAAAAATATGATTTCATGCATTGTGAATACTAAAATGCTGACTTCAGCTAATAAAGGAGCCGTTACCTTAAAATACGATTGTAGAATCATTATAAAAACCTTCCACAAAACACAAATTTACTAGACATTAAGTACCTATGGCGTATATGAAAAACGACTAAGTGGCCAGTGCACCACCTGTTGTTGATGCGTTCAACATGTGAGCATTCGTTTTGTTTTGCGACGTCAATTACATGAAATTTGAGAGTGATCGATATTACCCTGCGGTCGATATTCCCCCACCTTCCCCTATTATTGTTATAATTGTCGATTCTAGGTCGACTTCTCGGCCTAGATAATATATTGTACGTGACCGTAAACAAAAGTTCTTTTTTTATGTGTAAAATGTAAAAAAAATAGACGTACCACCAAAACACGTCGGCTCCCAACATCACACACTCTCAAAAATTACAGGAAGATCTTGGAAATCCGGAATTTAAGTAGGTATTTAATTCAACAATTGGCTTTTATTCAATATCGATGGACCCATGGAAGAAGGAATGTCCACAGATCCAGAACCAGCCATCTCTTCGCAATGAAGAGAGAAATAAGACTCCTGCAGGCCAATCTTCAACATGCAAAAGCCGCATCGGCAACGCTTGTTAGAAGGGTAGAACAAGAAGGCATTGATGTGGCCCTCCTACAGGAGCCTTGGAGGATAGGTGAGAAGATTGCTGGCCTATCAACCAAACAAGGTAAGGTTTTATACACACCCAAAGCTATAAGGCCAAGGTCGTGTATAATTCACAGTAATAGAGTAGATTGTACACTAATCCCGGTGCTCTGCACCGATGATATTGTTACAGCTGTTCTAACTATAACCACGGAAGTAGGAGAGAAGAAACTGGTGGTGTGTTCAGCCTACTTTCCAGGTGATGAGGCTTTGTGTCCACCTAGCATTATAAGCGACATAGTTGCATATTGTCTAGGAAAAGGATTACAGCTTATTATAGGATGTGATGCCAACGCCCACCACACCATATGGGGAAGCACAAACATCAATGCAAGGGGTGAGTCTATTTTGAATTTCATCTTATCTGAAGGTTTGGTTATATCTAATATAGGAAACAAGCCAACTTTTGTCACTAAGGCACGCAAAGAAGTGTTAGATTTAACACTCTGTACAAGCAAGGTAAGTGATATAATAACAAATTGGGTTGTGTCTGACGAACCCTCATGTTCGGATCACAGACATATACGATTTGACCTTGATATTTTTCCATCGGAAATTAAATACAGAAATCCTAGAGATACAAACTGGGTAGGATATAGGGAGTCCCTCAGTAAAAATCTCGAGGAAAGTATGATTTTGTTTAAAGGCCCAGAGGCTATAGATTCAGCGGCAGAAACGATAAGCGAAGCTATTACGGCGGCTTACCAGGAAAACTGTCCAGAAAAAACAAGGAAAAGTACGGGCAGTAATACAGTCTGGTGGAACAACGGCTTAAAGAGGATGAGGTCGGAAGTCCGAAGCCTATTTAATAAAGCCAAAAGTAACCAAGATTGGGATGCCTACAGGTATAAGCTAACGCTATACAATAAAGAAATCCGGAAAGCTAAAAGGAATTCATGGAGAGAGTTTTGCGAGGAGATTACAGATATCCCGGCATGTTCTCGAATCCATAAAGTCCTGGCAAAGGATGGTGCTACAACAAAAGAAGTAGGTTTCCTAAAGAAAGCTAATGGCAAATTTACGGACACCAAAGAGGAAAGTCTTAGAGAACTGATAAACACGCACTTTCCGGGCTCAACAATTCTGGATGATGCAGATAGGCAAACCAACGTAGACCAAAGGCTCACTAGGCCAAGGTCTACAGATTGGGAAATAGCCACAGCAATCACAAGACCAAACAGAATTAGATGGGCTATAAATAAGTTCCGGCCATATAAGTCTCCAGGGACGGATGGCATATATCCAATACTGTTGCATATGGGATTAGAGGTATTGATACCATACCTATGCAAGCTCCTCAAAGCCAGTTTAGCATGGGGGGTAGTACCGGAAATATGGCAAAAAGTCAAAGTCATATACTTGCCTAAGGTAGGTAAAGTATCAGACCTAACACCAAGGTCATATAGACCAATAAGCCTATCTTCTTTTCTATTAAAAACGCTGGAAAGGCTTCTTGATAGGTACATCAGAGACGAAGTGCTAAAGGAAAATCCTCTAAGCAATCGTCAATATGCATACCAACCTGGTAAATCTACGGACTCGGCGTTGGATGATCTAAATAGGCTTATCTCAAAGTCAATGGAAGACAAAGAGATAGCAATGGCCGCCTTCTTAGATATAGAAGGGGCATTTAATAATGTTACCACCGGCTCTTTGATAGGAGCTATGAGTAGACGAGGCGTACCTGCGGTAATATGCAGATGGATAAGGGCATCCCTAGAGAATAGGATAGTAATGTCCACTCTGGGTAAAGCAACCATCAAAGCAAAAGTAGGTGGAGGCTGTCCACAAGGAGGAGTTCTGTCCCCTCTACTTTGGGCAACCTTGGTAGATGATCTCCTCAGAAATTTGTCAACAGAAGGCTTTTATTGTCTAGGATATGCTGACGATATAACAATTGTCGTCAGGGGCAGGTTTGCTCAGGTGGTGTCTGGGAGAATGCAAGCAGCCCTAAATATAGTTGACGACTGGTGTAAAGAAGAGAGACTGATAGTCAATGCTCAGAAAACACAAATCGTCAACTTTACCAAGAAAACAGCACTACAAGGCCTAAAACCACCGGTGCTGGGAAGAACAGAGATTTCATTTGCCAAAGAAACAAAATACCTTGGGGTATATTTTGATCATAGGCTTACATGGAATACTCACATTATAAAAACCACACAGAAAGCTACTATGTCCCTGGGCAGATGTAGAAGAATGTGCGGTAAGAATTGGGGGCTAAACCCCAAAATGACTCTATGGTTATATACAAGGGTTATTAGACCCATGATAACCTATGGCTCGGTGACGTGGTGGACAAAGACGAAGCAAGTGGGAGCAATAAGGCTGCTAGGTAGTACACAAAGGCTAGCATGCCTGTGTATTACGGGGGCCATAAAAACAACTCCTACTGCATCGTTGGAAGTCCTGTTGAATTTACCACCACTTCATATCTTTATACAGGGCGAAGCCAGATCAGTGATGCACAGATTAATCCATAGTCAGCGACATATAAGCCAAACGCATGGTACTGACAACAGAAAGCTAATCGAGGAGCTAAAAGCCGATATTGTGATGGGGAAGCCTATCGATGCAACAGCTACTAGATATAGCTTTAACAATAAATTCACAATTAAGATACCGGGCAGGGAAGAGTGGAATAAAGGGGTACCCATAAAAGCTGCTGCTACCTGGTACACGGATGGCTCAAAAACATCGGAGGGTGTTGGAGCCGGCATAGTAGGGACAAATCAAGGGATACATTTCCCGGTAAGTCTATCTAAGGATGTGACAGTTTTCCAGGCGGAAATAACTGCAATTCATCACTGTGTGGAAGAAATAGAAAGGCAGGAAAGAACGTTCTGTTCAGTTGCCATCTTCACAGATAGTCAGGCAGCGCTTAAGGCACTCAATTCTGTAGAGGTCAATTCTAAGCTAGTATGGGATTGCGTGTGTGCCCTAAATAAACTAGGAGACCGTAGCAAGGTTACGGTAGCCTGGGTACCGGGGCACGAGGGTCATAAGGGCAATGAAAAAGCAGATGAAATGGCCAAACAAGGCTCATCAATGCCATTCATTGGACCGGAACCCTTCTGCGGCGTTGCAAAGTCAGTAACAAGAACGGCTACAAAGGAGTGGGTAGCTCACAAATCTCTGGAATGGTGGAGGAATTCACCAGGACAAAGACAGGCAAAACAGTTCATTAGAGAACATTCGCCAAAATTTACGGCAGACCTAATTAGCAAAGATAGGAAAACAGTCAAAGCCATAGTAGGTCTTCTAACAGGGCACTGTAAGCTGAATAGGCACTTGAAGCTAATGGGATTATCAGATGATGACCTGTGCAGATTCTGTCACCTCGAAGAAGAAACGGCAGAGCACATTTTATGTCAGTGTGACAGTCTGGCAAATGTGCGGTTTTTTGCATTAGGAGAAGAAAATCCACCGGCAAACAGCTACATGGAAGGTACAGTCTCGAAGCTACTAGACTTTATAAAGAGGGTCAGGCTAGAGAATGTTGTCTAGGACTAGAGGGCCACAATAGATCTGAAAAGGTCGCAGTGGAATAGGCCGAAAGGCCACCTCTCTTAATCTAATCTAATCTAACCTATGGCGTATATGAGAAACGACTAAGTGGCCAGTGCACCACCTGTTGTTGATGCGTTCAACATGTGAGCATTCGTTTTGTTTTGCGACGTCAATTACATGAAATTTGAGAGTGATCGATATTACCCTGCGGTCGATATTCCCCCACCTTCCCCTATTATTGTTATAATTGTCGATTCTAGGTCGACTTCTCGGCCTAGATAATATATTGTACGTGACCGTAAACAAAAGTTCTTTTTTTATGTGTAAAATGTAAAAAAATAGACGTACCACCAAAACACGTCGGCTCCCAACATCACACACTCTCAAAAATTACAGGAAGATCTTGGAAATCCGGAATTTAAGTAGGTATTTAATTCAACAATTGGCTTTTATTCAATATCGATGTACTCTATTATTTTCGTTAGTTTTTGACCAATAAACTATACAGAATATTGTTAACAGTCGTTATTTCTATTTAAAGTGATTAAAACTGAAAAAAATATACTTATATAAAAACTGAATATGTTCAGTTTTGTAACTACAAAGGCGAACACGGCATCGGCATCTAAAATCTAAAAGAGTACTAATCAAATTAACCAAAATCCATAAAAAGCTAAATTAATTAATACATATAGCATCATGCAAGTGTATTATGCGTACATAGTTACGTAATCCCCAAAGGAAATAGGTTGTGAATAGATAAATAAATTACATATATAGAAACGTATAAATGAGAAATATTTCTGAATAAATATTTTTATAGTGACCATGATGATTTAAAGAATTATCAAACAAAGATACAACGTATCGTTATCGCTCTTCAATATTGGTGAAAGCATATCTTATTTTTAAGGTGATGAGGCGAGGGTTAGAGGGCTCTATAAGAATTATTCAGACACTACTTCCTATCGCATTTCCCATCGCATAACAATAGTTTTTGTCAAAACTAAAATATTTAATGGAATTTCTTGAATTTTAAGTAGAACTCATATAGTAGTTTTAGGAAATATTTTTGGGTTATTTAAAAAAGAAATGATTTTTTATATCTTATGCATATAAATTTATTTTATCTAATACTGACGATTACAGCTCAGTTCTCATTATAGTCTGTAAATTTCAAATAGAGTATCCTCAACCAAGTCAGAGAAAGATTGGGGAAAAATCTGAACCCTCCGAGACAGATTTAGAAATGGATATTTATAGTGTTATATATTTGTTATATAGAATGAAGTGGCACCTTTTCCTGTACAATATACCTATTGTGTAATAATTTCTATTTGTTTTAGGTTTCTCCCATTCAAATCGTTTCAGATACACTATATAGGATAATTCACGCAACAATTCAATTAAAAGTTTTCGATTTTTTTTTTGTTTATATACTTTGAACATATCGGAGTCCTTTGTGGCATCTGCAGTAGGAGAAATATTAGATCTGTAAGACATTAATTCGGTTATAAACCATTGCACAGGTATTTTTTAGCCGTCATTGTTGGGAAGTAGAAATCAAAAGTGAAGGGCTAGAAGGAAATGTAGTAGGAAATTTGGTAGGAAAAATATAGATTATAGGCTGAAATAAATCTTAATACCAAATACAACTTTGGCTTTGTTTAGCGGAAATTAAATTTGCTAAAATGATCATAAAATCAAAGAATATAGATACATACAGTGTAGGTAAAATTTTAAGGTCGGTATGGTAAAATTTAACAGGATATCTAACGCAGATATAAAATCATATTTTCAACGAATTAGACAAAGATAACAATCATATTTCCCCTTCGTCTCCCCTCCTAAAATCCTTTTAACACTCATTGGCCATTGCCCATTAGTGAGACGATTAGTTCCGATCAGATATTCTCTGGTTCCGATCCTAATATACCTAAAAAACTAGAGGTGGGTCTTCTCGTTTTTTTAATTTTTATCGGAACCGTTTTTCGTAAACTGTAACTAGTTGATTGTTTACCAGTATTCAAATTAGCGAGTACACAAACATATTAGCTATTATCGTTTATGTGTATAAGTATTGAAATAAAAGAACCTAACGAATGATATATTTATTGTAACTTGAAAAATAAATTAAATAATACAAATGGTACTTAAATAGTTACATTTACATTACACATTATTAAATCGCGAATCGTCTAAATTGACATTTAAAAACATAAGTTTTTCCACTTTCCACCATAAGGAAAAGATTTTGTTACAATACTACAACATTTTATGAATATAGTGGTTAAGTTACGATATACATGGCGATGGTTTTTTCACCACGGTAATGGACAGTTCCAATCTCCGTTCGAAATTGTTTGTGGGTAATATATCATCAGACAATTACATGTCGACTTCTTTTATACCTCTCGATACAGGTGTATGTTTAGATGAGTCATGTCCAATTAATTCATCAAAAATACACCATGGACTTAAGTCATCTTTATCAGTTTCTTTTTCTTGGACTGATTGATTTTCAAGATTTACTAAACTTTTCGTTTCATCCGTTTTCCATAGTTAAAGAACCAGCTTTTAAAAAGTTTGCAGGGTGGATTCCTGGATATAAACCGCCAACAAGAAAAACTTTGTCAGGTTCATTACTTCAGGAATGTTATGTCAAAAGTGAGCAAATTATTAGATCGCAAGTTGTTAAAGAAGTAGAAAATATCTGTATTACTACTGACCTCTGGACATCTGGAGTAACTGAGAGTTACTTCGCATTAACAGGACAATATTTAACCGAAAATTTAGTATTCAAAACTTTTTTATTAGGCTGCTGCCATTTTTCTGGAAACCATAATCCAGAAAACAGCGATTACTGAAATTATTAATCAGTCGGGTCTAAAACGAAAAGTAAATTTTGCAGTAACTGATAATTCCTAAAATATGGTCAAAGCTATTAAATATGTTTTGTTTTATGATGATTGTGATTTATGATGATGATTAAATTTATTGGTGGGGGACGCACTTAAATGCTGTCGTGTACAAATAGATAAAATAAAAAGTCCTTTTTTCGACAATTCTGCAAAAAAACACATTTCAAAAAAGTACCTTATCTTCAGAAAGGCTTTTAAAGTATTAATTACAACAGAACACAGTTCCCAAACGGCCAATCCAAGACGTGGAAACTAGGTAGAACTTCACCTATTACATGTTAAAAAGAATGACCGAGTTAGAAGAGGCAACCCGTTCCACATTGGTATTAAATAATACAGACTTAGACTTAAACCTAATCTAAATAAAGAACACTGGATTATTTGTTCTCAACTTTCCCAAATTTTACGGCCGTTTAAAGAAATAACAAGTACAATGAGTGACCAAAAATACTTGAATGCTAGTTCAGTGATTGTTATGGTACGCTGCCTGCAAGAATCTTGCAATAAAATTTTAGCAAACGGCATACTTACATCCATAGTATCCGACATAGTACAATTACTAATATCGGGTTTAGCAAAAAGATTTAGAGGGATAGAACAGAGTGGCACATTGTCATTATGTACATCTATGGATTCACGATTTAAAGTGCAGAACAAAACAAAAAGTTAAGAAGCTGGTTACTTCTATAATTAACGAACAAGAAGATTGTACTATTGAAAATCAACCAGTACAAGAAAAAGAAACCAATAAATATGACTTAAGTCCATGGTGTATTTTTGATCAATTAATTGGAGATGACTCATCTACACGTACACCTGCATCGAGAGTCCATTACAACGGTGGAAAAACCATCGCCATGTATATCCTAACTTAACCACTATATTCATAAAGTATTGTAAATGTGAACACATGTTCAAAATCTGGTTTAATTTTAAATAAAAAAGAATACGGTTAACAAGAAGTAAAGTAGAAAAACTTATGTTTTTATGTCAATTTAGACTATTCGCGATTTAATAATAACGTGTAATGTAAATGTAAGTCCGATTTACTATTTGTATTGTTTAGTTTAGAACAGAATATTTAAAACAGAATATTTAAAAATTGGAGGAAATACCACAGATCTGAGGCTTGAAAACGCAGTCATAAAAGGCTGCAACCAGTATAAATATCTAGGAAGCATCATATCAGCAGATGGCAGAGTTAAGATAGATGTACAAAACCGAATAACCCAAGGGAAAAAATGCATCCGAATACTGAATTCATTACTGTGGTCTAATAAAATAAAGATGCATACCAAACTTCGCGTATACAGAGCAATTGTAGAACCAATTACCACATATGGTGCCGAATGTTGGACGATGACAAAGAATGAACGAGATAAAGTAGACGTTGTGGAAATGGATTATCTTAGAAGGTCATGTCGAGTATCGAGAATGGAAAGAATCAGGAATGAGGAAATACGAAACCGTACAGGAATTAGAGATACTCTTTCAGATAGAATACAAGGAAGGCAATTACAATGGTATGGTCACGTGATGAGAATGGAGGAGGAGCGGTGGCCAAAGAAAGCCTTAATGTATGTTCCGCCAGAAAGAAGGAAAAGGGGAAGACCACCAAATTCCTGGAGAAGAGAAATTACAAAAACAATGCAATCTAGAGGCTTAGAAGAGGGAGATTGGGGAGATAGGAAAAGATGGAGGCTGAAATGCGGGAAGCGGCAATCGCCGTAGGACCCCCGTTATATGATGATGATGATTGTTTAGTTTATTTTTCAAGTTATAATAAATATATCATTAGGTAGTTTCTTTCACTTCAAAAGATATACACATAAACGATAATAGCCGTTATGTTTGTTTATGTAGGTACTATCTTACTTGAAACTACTTTTAAACAATCATAGTTACTTGTTTATGAAAATTAAAATTTTTAAATGCTTTTTAGCATTCAAAAAAATTTAAATTTTTTTGGAATCCTGAGAAAACTAACAAATATTTTTGAAAAATTTAAATGCATAATGAAAGATTACATTATTACCGAGGGCCGAAGGTCCCTTAGAATAAACAAAAAGTTTTTTTAATGAGATATTTGAAATTAAAAATCACACTAAATTTTGTTTTTTTTTTTCATCCCTATAACTTATTAAAATAAACATTATAGAAGTTTTCAGGGACTTTCAGCTCTCGGTAATAATGTATTGTTTCATTCTGCGTTTAATTTTTTCAAAAATATTTATTAGTTTTCTCAGGATTCGAAAAAAATGAATGCATTTAAAAAACATTGGCGCGAAATTTTGCTCCTACGGTCTTAACGATAAACTAGCACGACCCACCTCTACTTCTCGTTACTCGATCTTTTGACCAGACAACTATCTAGACTAGACGTTGCCAAATAAATTAGTGTATGAATATTTTTTAATTTGGCGTTATTGTATGCATGTTTAATTGTTTATTATTTCATATTGGGAAATTATTTTGATGTTTAGATTTTTAGTTCGGAAATTGTATTTAAAATACGAAACATTAATAAATTTTATTTATATAAAACAATTTCCGAAATGGAAATCAAAATGTTATATTACAATTATTGTAAAGAAAACTTGTGGCATATTCCCAATAAAAAAAACAGTAACCTGCCATTTAAATCAATTTCGCCCAAATTTGATTATCTTGAGCATTTTATCTTCTTGATAGAACATTGTTCAAATGCAAAAAAAGACAACAGGTCAAATAAAACCAATAAGTTTGGCAACGTTGAATTTCCCCTTTTTTAATATTTCCATTCGGCGATATAAAGGGCGTACCTAATATACCTCTCTCTTTTTAAACAGCTGTTTCTCACTCCATCTCACGTAAGGTCCATACCGACCATAAAATTTTTCCTACACTGTATATGCCTCTATATTCTGTAATAAAACGTTTTAAAATATCTTTTTATTGTGTGGACACCAAAATATTGTTTCTAAAAATTCTTCACTTTAGATGTCCATGAGTTTGAATGTTGTGGAGAATGAAGCTTTGTTTTTAAAACCATTAGATAGCATAGCTTTGTGTCAATAGTCAAATTACCAATATCCATTCACTAAGTAACCATCACCACAATAATTTTAAAATGTTCCTATAAAGTTATATATGCTGGGTACATAGGTAAGTACTATAGGTACATATTGTAGGTATAAACTTTTTATGGTTTAATAATAATTAATTATTTTTACCTATATCTTGTGCCTAATTGAATGATAGCTCTAACTTGTTTTTAGATAACATAGAAACTCAACCTAAAATTTGCAAGCAGTGTATAAATATCTAATTTAGTAATATATAAAACCCAAATCAAGTTCTACTTTCTGTAAAATAAAGAACAAGATTACAAACAATTAAGGACAAGCAGCCATAGGCTCAGTGCAAACTTTTGATGATCAAACTAGCCAAGAGAAGCTCATTGGAGCAAACAAGAAGGTTCCCCCAAGATAGTATTGATTCAGACGAGGAAAGTCAATCAAAAGTGGCATTGTTGATTACCAAATTAAATGCATATAAAGTTGCTTTAATTAAGTTATTTATTTAAGAATAAAACACTGAAAAACTTTGTTTTCAAACTTCCACAAAATTTATTTTAACTATTATCACTACAGCTGTTTCGGCTGATTGCCTTTCTAAAGTGATCTATTTTTGGCTTGGGTTTACAAATTTATAGTCTCTAATGAAATAGGTTGAGGAGGGGAGAACTGTTTGTCTCAAGTTGGTCATTCAGAATTATATCTGTATTTTTTAATTTGTTGATTTCCATAGATTCTAACAAAGATAGCTTGAGGAATTTATTTTGAATGTGAAGAATTTTTAAATTTGTCAATAAAAGAATGATTATGATCTAGAAGGTAAAGTGCGTATGTCGAATCTGTTTTTCTATTAATGAAAGCCCTTTTATGTTCTGCTATTCGTTTATTAAAGTTTCTACCAGTTTTGACCGATGTAAGTTTTTGGGCAGTCGCCACATTGAAGTTTGTACACACCACTGTTTAAGTGTTTTTTATTTTTGGCTCTTGTTATTTTTAATATATTTTGCCTAGGTTGTTGTTTGTTCGGAAAGCTGGTGTTATTCCTTTCTTTTTTATGTGTTTGGCTATTTTTGTTGTTATTTTGCCTGTATATGTAATCAATGTAATCAATGTAATCAATATGTGTAGTAAACCCAGTTTTGAGAAAAACAGAATACAAAATTTTGATGGTTGTAAATCTGGCCCTGAAAAGCGTATGATAGCATCCCACAAAACAAACTATGGGAAGCATTAGAGAAAACCAATATAAGCGCAAATTTAATAACAGCGACGAAACAATTGTATACCAAAACTGCAGCAAGGGTGAAAGTTGGAAGCGGGCTAATCGAGAGGATTCCAAATTAGCAAAGGCCTAAAACAAGGGTGCTGCCTTTCACCGACATTATTTAAGATCTACCTCGAGCAAACTCTAAAACTTTGGAAACGCAAATGCAAAAACATGGGATTACCGATCAACAACAATACAATATACACTTTGTCATTTGCAGACGACCAACTTGTACTAGCGCAAGACTACGATGATATAGAATATACGACAAGGAAATTAATAGAGGAGTACAAAAAAGGTGGTTTGGAAATAAACATTAAAAAAGACCGAATATAATGTGTATCGGTGGGACACAGCAGGACCTTACACTGGGGAATGGCGAAATTATTAAACATTGCGACGCATATAAATACCTGGGTATGACCATCACACAAGAAGGAAACGTAGACCGGACGATAGAAGAAAGAAACAACCAGGGAAGAAAAGCAATTACCCTTCTCAATAGCATACTGTGGGACCAGGCAATATCAAACAACAACAAACATAGAATATACAATACAATTGTTAAGAGTATAATCACTTACAGCAGTGAAGTATGGCAAATAAAAGAAAGATACAAGAGAAAACTTGAAGCAACAGAAATGGATTTCTGGAGGCGCTCAGCAGGAAAATCAAGATTAGAAAGGGTAACCAACAACAGAATTAGGGAAATAATGAATGTGAACACACAATAGTAGATGACATTAGTACCAAACAGCTTAGATGGTATGGACACGTACAAAGAATGTCCGAAGAACGACTCCCGAAACAAATCCTAACGTGGACCCCTCATGGTAGACGAAAAAGAGGAAGACCCCGCCTTAGTTGGAGAGAAGGCATAAATCGAAGTATGAGAGAAAGAGAATTAGATGAAGACCTTTGGATGGACCGAAGTGAATGGCGACTAGGCATCGGAAGACGTAGGAGAACGTTAGAACGGGCCAGATTATATATATAATTCAATATATTTATATTCAAGGTTTTAAAGCAGGGCCATACTGAAAATTAGGATTTTTCTCCAAAAATGTGGATATTGACTAGAGAAACAGTTTATTACCTCTAATGTTTATGGATAGATCAGATTGCTTGATGATAGATCAGATCGAAAAAATAGAAAGGAATAAAGAAAAACCGTAATGGAAGAATTAAAGACGATATTCAAAAATATAAATGCATGGAAAAAATAGGTAAAGAAAGAACCGGAATCCCAATCCGACGCCTGAGGAGAGAACAACATGATATAAGAAGAAAAAAGAAGTGTTTTAATCAACGACATAGTCCTCTTACTCTTTAAATATCATTGGATATTCTGTTCGTTTTAGTTTAACTCGAATTATGACCTGAAAAATCTGGTACGTATTGTTCCTCAATACATGACCAAAATACGCTATAAGTTATTTTGCATTTTCAAATACATCCACAAGAGAATTCACGATAACATTTTGTTTCACGACATATTTTGTTACTGTTTGTTTCTGTTACGGTTCATGTTAGTTTTCTATAGAATGGTTTCAATTTTTTATTTAAGTTGCATACCAAATGTGTGAAATTCTGAAAACTTTCTAATGTTTTATAGTTTGTGAAAAAACTGAAGTTTACAATTGGATTTTTGACAGATTCTCATAATTTTCGTTTTTATCGAAATAAAGGCCCATTTTGAAATGCTAATTTTTAATTAGAATAAAATATGCAGAGGTTATGTGGAAGGTCTTTTCCGTTAAAGAACACGTGGGTAAAAAGTTTTGTTACATCTACATAGGAAAGTAAATGTCAGCTTTTTTGAGAGTGTAAATCAAGGTTATAAAACTAATATTAACTTTTAAACATAGGTAATTAATAGGTGTCTGTTTTCGAGTACCCACATTAACATTAATCAAGTTGGCACTTATTGTAGGCGACAATTAACGTTAATATATAAATCGTGTGCAAATTTTAATGTCATATAATAAACTGATCAGTGTAAATTCGATTTTACATCACAATTATGTTTTGCCTCTTTTTATTTATAAAATATTAACAAACAGTAACTGAATATTATGACAAATTTCAGTAAATATTTAAAGCTACATGACTTATACAAAAAATGTATTTGCGAGTTAAATGTGAAATTGTAACAATAAAAGTTCAGTTTCGAAATGTATTCAATTATTATTATAGGATTATAAACTCCGGCAGCTAGGTACCATTTTGTGTGCATGGAAGGGTGAATAGTTAAAAAAAATATTCTATAGTATGTAAAATTGTTCGCTGTGTACGAATATGTGTCTCTCCATTCCAAAAAGTATTAAAATATTAAAATGTTCAAATCATTTAAATATTTTAATTTACAACTAGTCCATCGCAAAGTACGGCTAAAATACATTAAAAACGCCTGTATATGTTTTTATAAAAAGCTTTGTAAATAAAAACATGAAATTAACATCAGAAAGAGTTTAATTATGGTTTATTTGAAATTAAAATGCAAAATAATAAAATTAATCAATCAACATATAAAAATGTAACGTATTTGATTTTAATTAAATATTTGATTACAATCAAGTTTTTATTATAGTGTATTTTTATGTATGAGAGAGTAATAAAACAATAAATTATGTATGCAAATCCCTAAACTGTTGATACGGGTGACTCAATGAAAAACAGATATTTGTCAACAAGTTTACAGAAGTATATAGGAAAACAATTTTAAATTGAGTATGACCACCAGGTATAAAGGTTGGAGCAGAATAGAATACAATAGTTGTGAGGGTTACTAATCCCTAAATAAGGTTGCCAGTGTCGGAGTGATGGAGGTTAACAGGTACTAATGAATTTGCAAGAAATGTAAGATGTTTATTTTATTGGTTATATATAACCAATAAAAGTTTAATAAGTACCTACCTATTTGCAAAATAAAGTTTAATTCTTTAGATAAAATAAAACGTTTTATTTTATCTGAAATGAGTGCATTCCACGAAGTAAGGGTTTCAACAATCAAACATTTAATTCTTTAATTCCAGGAATCTACGACAGTAATTGACTAGATAATTACCTTCTAAACTTATTCCACAGAAAATGTGATAGTGGGTTTTTCCATTTTGTAGGAAGGTCCAAGTGGCGTATTCAAAATTCTTAACAGTTCACTAAAAGTAGGTACTTCAGTTGCAAGGTGCAGTTTATTGTGTATACTAGTGTTATGGAAAATTTGGAAGTGCCGTGTAAACGCCGAAAAATTGGTCCTTTAACAGTTAATGAAAAAACATTAATATTTAATTGTTTTAAATCATTTACAGACAAACGTTTATGTGAAAGTGTTGATGAGACCGTTGAGTTAGTTAGCAGTACACTTGGTGTTGGGAAATCTACGATTTACAGAGTTATTAAAGAAGAGAAATGTGGTAGTTTTCAAATGCCACGTAATGCTCCAGGGAAACCAAAATTTCAAATAGAATATCATTTTAAAGAAGGACTTCGACGGAAAGTGCATGAATTCTTCTTTAGACAAGAATTTCCAACATTGGATAAAGTTCTTGTCTCAGTTCGAGATGATAAGGATTACCCAGAAATGAGTCGAAGTACGTTATGGAAACTTTTAAAAGAAATAGGCTTCCGCTGGAAAAAGAATCCCAGAAAGTCTATTTTATTAGAAAGAAGCGATATTGTCATATGGAGAAGACATTTTCTAAGAACCATAAAGGAAATGAGAAACCAAAAAAGAAAAATATTTTATCTTGATGAAACATGGATCAACGAGGGTCATACACCAAATAAATTTTGGCAGGATGAAACTGTTACAAGTCAAAGGCACGCTTTTGTAAATAACTTATCTACTGGTTTAAACCCACCATCAGGAAAGGGACGCAGGCTGATAATAGTACACATTGGCAGTTCAGACGGTTTTGTTGAAGGTGGTTTATTAACTTTTGAATCAACTCGTACCGGTGACTACCATGAAGACATGAACGCTGATGTCTTTCAAGAATGGTTCGAACAAATGATAGATCTTCTTCCTAAGAACTGTGTAATAGTAATGGATAATGCAAGTTATCACTCCAGACTTATAGAAGGACTGCCCACAACCAAGTGGTTAAAAAAAGACTTGCAGAATTGGCTGAGTTCAAAAAATATTACGTACCATCCCGGATCTATAAGAAAGGAACTTTATTCGTTGTGTGCCCTTCATAAAGAAAAATTTAAAAAATACGAAATTGATGAAATTGCCAAAAATCGTGGAATGACAGTACTTAGATCCCCACCATATCATTGTGAATTAAACCCGATTGAACTGGTATGGGCACAGATAAAGAGTGAAGTTTCAAGAAAAAATACCACTTTTAAAATTCATGATGTTAAACAGTTGTTTTTGGAGGCCGTAAATAATGTAAAACCTGAAAACTGGGAAAAGGCAGTAAATCACACTATTAAAGAAGAGGAAAAAATGTGGAAGCTGGACAATATTACTGATAAAATGATCGAGCCAGTTATTATAAATCTTGGTTCTGAAAGTTCATCTTCTGAATCTGATTTGGATTTGTAACAAGTAGCTGTAAATTTTATATTAATATTTTTATTCATCTATTTAACATACCTTAGACGGTTTTAAAAACTCTTTTTCTCTTTTGTAATTTTTAAAAATTAAAAAAAATGTGAATTTTTTAAAACCCTTTTTAATGTAGGCCAGTCAGTTCTAATATAGTGTGTGATAAAAGAGGTCACTTTTGTTTACATACACATAACACTTTATAACACTGAAATAATTCATTTATTTTTTACAATTATTCAAAGTAATTTTTCAATTAATCTTGAGCACGCCCATGGAGTGGTCGGATGTACCAGTTAAAATTATGCTAATTACTCTCTCGTTCATAAAAATAAACTATAACGGTCGAACAACCGGTCCTTAGCCTTACTTTTAATCCTCATAGGTTTTAAATTATTTTAATAATTTACTATTAAAAAAATTCTTAAATTTTCAACCATTGTCTGTTCCATCTGTGGTATCTAAGTTATCACACAACATCAACATGGATTTCGAAATAAATTTTTTACTTCTACAGCCATTACTAGTTTCCATAAGGAAGTTTTAATCTTAATTGAAATACTGAAAATCCGACTGTCATTTTTATGACTTCAATCGAGCTTTGATTGTGTGGAACACAATGCTCCTCGATAGATTATACAGATTTGCTACTAGAGGACTTTTTCAAATTTTCAAATGTCTCAAATTTTCGACCATTGTCTGTTTCATTTGTGGTATCTAAGTTATCGCTAGAGACTGGATTATATGCAAAATACATGTGCATATATATGCAGCATATTTGTGGGTTTCTTTATAAATGCATATGCTATTTATATTTACTTGATATTGCCACATATTTGAAAATATCACATAAATAAAATGGTCACATATTTAGTTAATAGTTTTTGGAATTATTTATAAGCAGGTCCTAGATAAGGTAACTACGAAATAATTTTATTACAAATATCTACTAAATGTACAAGTTTTATTGTTTGGGAAAACCCATCTGAGAATTCTTTATCAGAATACTAGGGCCAACATGCAGCTAGGTATTATACAGTTAATTTGTTTTTAAAATCCTCTTTACCATTTCGGAGTTGGGTTGGTCCCCAAAAAATCAAAACATTTAAATCTGCTGGATTCATTTCGAAAATATTTAAAATTAAAAATTAATTAAAGGCAACAAATAATAAAATAATAATATCACCTATAACCTTATTCGCTCATCAATCTGTCAAGGAATAAGGAATATGACATACACTGCCGACCAATAGAAGGCGAGAAATAACTTTATATCTAGTATATTCGCCCGAGCTGGCATGGATAAGTTATCTGTTAGTTTATACTGAGAACAAACTTATTCTAAACGTGTGGAACACAATTTTTGTTATTATACTGCTTATAGCTTATACTAGGTATATACTTTAATTGTAGAATCGGCCCTTAAGGTATTAAAAGCTGGGTAGGACATGAATATCTGTGGATATCTGTCGACGAGACTACTCGACGCCAAGGCTCGCCAAATCGCGAAATTTAATTATAGGAGTTTTAAACACTTCAGCTGATGACTCCAACAAGTTGTATTTAATCAGCGTAAAATGTTTAGAAAAAACCAACTATGCAACAATTGCTCGATTTGGTAATGAATCTTTGACAAATTTCTTTTTACCGAATCAAGTACCTTCTGAAAAAAATTTTGTTACTAGACTTGTTAGCGATGGCGCTTACTATACGTGAGCGTTGGCGATACATGGTATAACAGCCACCTACAGGAATTTAGTTTCCTTGTATATTAATATTTAAATGTTTTCTCTCGATCAAATGATGTTAAAAAAAATCGAGTCGAATTAAGCGGCTGAGAAACTTCTCTGAACTTACAACTTTTAAACAGATTATATCTAACTTTAACTCCTTCCTACACGCTGCCTATTCATTGATATTATAAGGATAACTTACGTACTGTAACGGGACACCTTTGTTTACATGTGGTTAAGCTTATTTGCTAGAGGCTTAACAATATAATAAGTTATATTTAACTAAGACTTTACCTTTATGTACCTTATTAGCTAGCTAAATTTACCAAAATTCTATTAAAGTCTGCAGTTAATTTATAAGGAAAAGTGGGTCCAAGTTATTAAGGGTTTCGCATAATTAAAAAAAAAAGTTGATGCAAATAATATACTGTCCTTTTCCGCATTTATAAAATATAAATTACTCACTTTGAAACTTGTTTTTGAAGGTTATTTTGGTAATTAGTAGTCCAAGTACATTATTTATTTACTTGGACGCACAACAGAAATTACACTTTGTTACAATATATATAATTTTACATAATCTAATTATATAATCTATACAGTCTGTCAATTTAAAACTTACAATGGGCTATATTTCACGAATAAAGGCTAATATCGAAAAATGCTTGAAACTGTTTCTAGAATAGTAAGGGGAAACTAAAATGACATGAAAGAGAACTCACCCTTATCAACCTCTAGGCCCCAACCACCACAACCAAAAAAATTTAAATTGCAAACCCCTACTTGTGATATATCAGTGAAAAGACTATGGAAAATTTAATGAAGTTTTTGTTGATTCTGTTGATGATCCTGTATAATTATTGTTTAATAATTATACAGGGCTATACAGATTAATCGAACTATTTTATGAAGATATATCAAAGGCTATGGAAGAACATAAAAATCGTCTGACACTAGTAATTGAAGATTTTAATGCCAAACTGCGTAGAAAACTAAACAAAGAAGAAACTAAAACAGGAGATTTCGCGTATGGTCACAGAAACGATAGAGGTGCTACTTTGATGAACTACATAGAAGAAAACCATCTATGCGCAATGAACTCCTTTTACAGAAAGAAGCACCAACGAAAATGGACATGGATCAGCCCTAATGGATCCACAAAAAATGAGATCGACTTCATACTGTCCACGGAACGATATATCATTAAGGATGTAACAGTTCTTAACAGATTCACAACAGTAGCGATCACAGGATGGTCAGAATAAAAAATTAATATTAACGGTGACCATGAAATGAAAAAAAAAATAATTAGAAACTGGGATCTACTAGATAGATAGATAGATAGATAGATAGATAATTTATTTGACTGTAAGTTACAACTAGGTTTACAGCAACTTAAAACTAAAATTATAAATATTAAATATTACAAAAAATGGAAACAATACATGAAAAATATTTATATGTTGCAGCTTAGGCATTCACAGATACACCCACGTAATATTCACCTAATGTATAAGGACACATGGTCACTAGGTACTCTTTGACTTGGTTTTTAAAAGCTGTAGTTGAATTAATGTTTTTAAAATTTTGAGGAAGTTGATTATACAGTAGTAAACCACAGATAGTAGATGACTCCCTGCTTATTTCTAAATGTCGATAGGGTACTACAAGCTGTCTCTTATTTCTTGTGTTGTGTGAGTGAATATCACTGTTACATAAAAAAGTTCTTTTATTTTTATGAATTAGTATCAATAATTCCAAAATGTAAATTCCATACACTGTTAATATATTCAAATCTCTAAATGGGTTTTTACAAGACCAACCATACGGAACAACCTGCTATACATCTGACAATACGTTTTTGGGCCTTGAAAACGTCCTTTACACTAGAAGAACCACCCCAGACAGTTATACCGTAACTTGTCGATTGTACCTCAGCAAAATAAAAAAGACGAAGGTGTTGCAGACTAAGTATTCTACCCAAATTTCTCAATTGATATCATTTAGAATTGAGTTTTTTACATACATTCCAACAATGAGTCTTAAAAGATAAATGAGAGTCGAGAGTCACTCCTAAAAACTTCGCATCACTACAACTCAAAATATCCTCACCATTGATGGAAAATACTTAAATCAGGTTTAGTTGAATTTGAACGTGATGTAAATGAATAAAAATTTAGTTTTGTGAACATTGAACAGGAGCGACTGATTACTGGACCAATCAGAGAAGGTCTTCAGAGAGTTTGTTATTTTATCTTGTAAAAAATTTATGTCTTTATCGCGATATAGCATTGTTGAGTCATCCGCATAAACTGATACAAATGCATCAGGCATTACATGTGGTAGTTCATTAATATACAAAATAAATAATATAGGGCCCAATATTGAGCCCTGTGGTACTCCATTCTTATTAATAATCGGATCAGACATTGAAATCTTGAAGTTATTTTTCACTTTAACTATTTGGTGCCGGTCTTTCAGATAGGAACCAAACCAACTATGGGCAACTCCCCTAACACCATATCTGTACAATCTATCGAGGAGCACATCGTGTTTGCACACAATCAAATGCACGACTGAGACCACAAAAAATGGCAGTTGGATTTTCACTGTTCTTAATTGAGAGTAAGACTTCCTCATAAAAACTGTTAATGGCTGTAGATAGAAACAAACTAGGGCAATATAAAGAGATATACAAAGACCTATTAAAAGAACAACTTACCCAAAAATTAGACAGTGATGATAAAGATATAGACGAAATAGACAACATACTTACAGCAACGATTACATCAGGAAAAGAAATAGCAAAAAAGGATCAGAAAAGAACAACTATATATCAACAGAAACAAAGAAGCTTATGGAGGAAAGAAGAAATCTGAACGAAGAATGCCAAAGAATATCTATAGAATATTTAGAAATCAATACAACAATAAGCAGAATGATAAAAGAAAATAAGAGCAAAGAACGAGAAATAAAAATAGAAGTAATACAGAACAACAAAAAGTATGAAAACACTGATAGAACGAGCAAATAAATACCACATTTTCTCTATATATGGCGTTCATAGATTTCGAAAAGGCTCTCAACAATGTCTAAACATTGGGCAGTGAAAAGTTATTTGATTAACAGCAGAATCATATATATATATATATATATATTATATATATATATATATATATATATATAAGGACTCCAAAACAACAATTAAAGTATATGACGGAACAAAATCATATAAATAAATAGAGGCGTGAGACAGGGTGACACAATATCACCGAAACTTTTCAATCAGGTTTCTGGAAGATATTTATAAAAGATAAAAATGGAAAGAAAAAAGTAATAAAAATGTATGGATAACCATCTAAGGTACCATATGTGAACCATCTAAGGTACGCTGATGACATCGTATTGATAAACGATAAAAAACGATTAATTATTTGAAATGATGAAAAAAACTGGACGTACCAGCTTAATATGAATTACAGCAAGACCAAAACCATAACAAATACAGATGAAGACATCACAATGAGAATCCGACAAGACGAAATAAAACAAGTTCAGGATTATATATATATATATATATAAATATATATATATAAATACATATATAGATATATATATACATATATATATAATATATAATATATATATATAATATATATATCTGGGTCAAACTATAAAACTTAACAAAGAAAACAAAATGCAGAGATAAAAAGGCGAGTTAGACTGGCATGGACGGCATTTGGCAAAGTAAGCTACATTCTTAAAAATAAAAAATATCCACAACATCCTAAGACCAAAATATACAATCAATGCGTATTCCCTAAACGTGGACATTTACAAAAGCAAACATGGACAAAATCATAAAAACTCAAAGAGCAATGGAAAGACAAATGTTGCACATAAGACTAATGGATAAAAAGAGAAACGAGTTGATAAGAGAGAAAACAAAAGTGAGGGATGTTAGACAAGAAGTTGCAAAATTACAATGGAGATTTGCCGGACACAATATAAGACAAAAAGAAGACCGATGGAACAAAATTCTTATAAGTTTGGAGACCGTGGGAATATAAACGAAGCAGAAGAAGGCCCCAAATGAGATGAGCAGATGATATCAAGAAACACGTGGGCTCTAGGTGGATGACTTAGCGACAGACAGAGAAGAATGGAAAAGGATTGGGGAGGCATATTTTTCAAAGAAGGCCAATTAGAAAGATAGATAGAATTATAACGGGGTGTTAATGTCAGCCGGCTTACTATGACTTTTGTATTTGTAATGCTATCTCCCGGACTATTATTTTTAATGATAAGTGCCCGTCGGATTTTTTTTTGTTAAATAAAATTTTAATTTGCCGTTTTTACAAAACAAACTGAAAAATCTGCTTTTTGGGTTGTCAGATTCAATCATTTTTATTCATTTGAGACGTCATTAGTTTTCATCATTTGTACGATCGGTACTGTCATTCAGCTGTAGTTGTCACAATGGTTTACATTATACCTAAACGCGTGGAGATCATTTTCATATTTGCCTCCCAGAACCAGTGTTAATTACAAACAGCTCAAATATTTCATGAAAGGCATCCGGATAAAAATGTAAGTCACGTGTACGTCCGCGATTTAGTTGACAAGTTTAGAGAAACGGGATAAGTGCAAAATAAAAAAAGGGATGCCCCAAGATTACTGAATGAAGCATCCCAAATTGAGGTCTTTAAAATTTTGCAATAGAGCCTAATGCATCAACACGTCAAGTATCTGCAATGACAGGACTTTCGCATGAGTCGGTTAGAAAGGTAAAAGAAATTACATACGCTTCACCCGTACAAAGCAAAAATTCTTCAAGAACTAGGCAATAATGATCCAGACTGACGCATTGAGTTTTGAACTCATGACTGAAAGAATCGCGTTGAATCGAGAATGAAAAATATTTGTTTTACTGATGAATTTACTTTTATGCTGAATAGTAATTGCGAGATTTATCTCGATATACTGGAAAACACCATCGAACCTTTAATTGTGCGTGAATTAGAGAACCAAAGGGACAATCAAGGCAACCTAGCTCTAGACAAGATTTGCTGCACTTTCAACAAGATGGAGCATTTCCTACATTATGCAGCTCCTGATGGACACTGGTTGGATACTAATTATCCAAACAAATCGTTTGAAAAGCAGAGGTTTTAATGAGTGGCCACCAAGGTCACTAGACTTGCCACCACCTGACTTTTTTCTATTGGGTTACCTCAAATCAGTTGCTTGTAAAACTCAACCTGGGTCACTTGGGGAATCGCGAGAAAGAATTACGCAAGCATGTCGCGCTAATACTAGAACAACATTTGCCAAAGTTTGTGCAGAAATTCAAAATGGCTATATAATTGTTTACAAAACAACGGAACATACTTTGAACATTTACTTAATTGACATTTTTAACAAATTTGTAGTTCAACAAACACCTCATTAAATTTTCCATTTAAGCCAAAGTTTCACAATATTGCTACACCCTGTATAATTATTATTTATATCATTCGCTGGCATTTTCAAGGATGTATCACAAGTAGGGGTTTGCAATTTAAACTTTTTTGTGGTGGGTGGTTGATGGAGGTGAAATTTCTTTCATGTCGTTTTAGTTCCCCCTTACTTTCCTAGAAACGGTTTCAAGCATTTTTAAATATCAGTATTTATTCGTGAGATATAGCCCATTGTAAGTTTTAAAATTGACACACAGTATATTAAGTTGTTTCATATAACGTAATTTCTTTATATCTTTTGTAATAAGGTATCTCTCTAATATTTTCTTCTTTCCTTTATTTAGTACTCTTACTCACAGGCGTATGTTGCCGTCATGTCAGTCTGATCACCAGTGGCGTAACTAAGGGGCGGGGGACGGTCAGCCCCGGGCCTCTGATATGTATATAAGCCACCAAATTGGCATAAGAGTTATAAAAATAAAAGTTAAGAAATAACAAAAAAAATTAACATTCAAAACTACAATCTGGTACATAATATAAAATAGTTTTAATTTTTACTTTGTTTTCTTTTATAAAAAATTGACATTGCAATACACATTGCAGTCACATAAAAAGCTTATTCAAATACTGTATAGCTTGCCCCTACTCATATCTGGCAGTACAAATCCTCAAATAGTAAAACGGTTGTTTCTTAACCGAACTATAAATTTTCCGAATAAAGAAATTTTGTATTTTGAGAACGATTTCCGAAGTGGAAATTGAAACGTCAATAAACGTATTTTTATCTTTAATTGTGGCTTATTCCCAGTTTAATAGTAATTAATTTACAACGCCACAAGAAAATAGCTTCAGAACAATATAAAGAAATTATCAAGCGCACACTGAATGGTTCTATTTTCATTTTATAACAAACAAAGAAAATCTTGTGCGCGTGAACATGAGGGAATGTGTCTCAACATGAAAACTGAGGAATACCTGGCAAACCTAGAAAAATGGAAAACGCTTTGCCTATATATTTGAAACTAAATAAAACGATTGATCCAAGTAATCAAAAAAATGATTGAAGAAGACGAAAAAAAAAATAAAATAATCTTTTACATCCTCTTTTAGACATAATTCTGTTCCTAGCTAAGCAGAACCTATCATTCTGAGGTCACAGGGAAAGCGTGACCTCGGAAAATAGAAGCAACTTCCTTGAACTTGTTCACCTTCTTTTACATTATGATTTTGTTCTGAAACAACATGTTTTATGAATATATTCTTTTTCAAACACTGTAATTTACTTGTCTCCAATGATACAAAATGAATTTATAGATTTGTTCGGCAAGAGTGTCAAGCAGAAAATCAATACTGAGAACAAAAGGGCAGAATATTTTGTGACAATTTTTGACAGCACTCCTGATGTTTCCTACTTAGACCAAATGAGTGACGTTGTGAGATATAATACGTTCATATTACCGAGAATGGTCAAATTAAAGTAAATTAATCTTTTTAGGATTTTTTGTTCTTACTGGGAAAAAATTACTAGACATAAAAAAATAATGGATTGGATCTACAACTGTATAGGAGTCAATGCTATGATAATGAAGTCACTATATCAGG